>JAPYZE010004794.1:0-25984 GCA_030522805.1 Leptomastidea abnormis | reverse complement strand
AAATTGTTAAGGCATTTGTTGACTTTTTTTCTATTTGTTTAAATAATTATTGTTTAAACAATTGAATCGAAAAAAGAAAAAACAGGGGTATTTTTTTTTTCAAAATGCAGATGTTCCAATAATTTGTTTGCCCCTATCCCTGCTGGACTGGGCTTGGGCCTTAATGGGTTTTACCATCAATACTTATATTTGGAATCTAATATTGCAATTATATTTATAGTCATTTTAATCATATCCCAGATCTTTTTACAAATTATAAGTTTAAAATTAAACCATCTCATTCAATAAATCGGGACGAGTAGAGTTTGTATATTAGCTAAAGGTCATACCTTTAAATTTGCTGTTTTTATCCGGAATGAAAATATTGAAAATTAAAAAGTTACAGAGAAAAGAAAAAAATTTTTCCGCCCTCCGGCCGAAAAGCGCCAACTTTCCGGCCGCTGCATCACCAGGTTCCCGCCCCTCGGCTTCGCCTCGGGCGGTAATATCCTGGTGATCTGAGACTTTCTTTACTTTCCCTGCCTAGGTGCGTAATATACTATTAAACATGCCCTGGTCCCCCTAACTTTTTGTATAAAATAAAATAATAAAAAAAGTGTCAATAACGTTGTTACACATGCATTTTCATTAAAAAAAAAAAAAAAATTATTAAGAAAATAAAATTATCTATCAAACACCTCTAATAATTTCCAAGAATGTAAAAATTAAAAAAAAAAGAAATATTTGAAAAACAATGCTTATCGAATTTCTAGTAAACGTAACATAAACTCAAAGACGTAAACATAACCTTTATAAAATTTAAAATTCAAAATTTATTGTGCTTAAAAATGGCTTTATATACACCAAAAAATATTCTATGGAAACCTACTTCAGGATACGATAACGTTAATGCCTTCCACATGTAAGATATTTACACTAAACTATTTAAAAATAAAAAAAAAATTAAAAATTTCAAACTTTTTCTCTATCTAACCATTGAATTTACAAAAAAATAAATCCATACCTAATAATAATCCCAATATACTCTGTCATACTCCCACACCACTTCATTCTTTTTTAATAAAAAGACAACAACATATAACTTAAAAATACATATCATTAAAGTCCAGAACAGCCGATAAGCAGTCAAGACAATAAGCCATGCTACGTATCAGACGGTTTTATCGGTACACCAGTTAAGTTTCCAAGTATAATAAGCGGCTTCCAACGAGGACCGGTACATCCAGCTCGTGCTGCACTTACAACACGTCACGACTGTCAAAAATGGCATGAAAATGTGCGAGGATTATTGGGCGAAGCATCGACTGCACTTGCTAATTCGAGGAAAGATAGAAAGAAATTGGAAGATTTGGTCAGGTAGGCTTTTTTTATTTTTATGTTAATGTTGCTGTGAAAATTAATTGAAATCGGTATTATTGTGGACTGAATGATGTTTTTTATGTATAATTTAGAGAACATGAAAAATTGAAAACTCAAAGTAATGTCGATGTGGGTAAAATCATTGATGATACTGTGAAATATTGGAAAGAGAAGATTGATGAATTGACGAGAAAAATGAATGTGATTATTGATGAAAATAATAGCATACAAGATCGTAAAAGGGATTTGCAATTTTATTTACAGAATATTGAAGCTCCGCTTCAAATATCACATGATTGTCTTCGCTATAGAGAATCAAGAAAAAGTTTGTTATTTTATTGAATGATAATTTTAATGTTAAAAAATGAAAAAAAAAATTATGAAGATCATGTATTAATGTTTTTTTAGAAAATGAACTTGCTAATGATGAAGTTGAGCAATTGCTGATTAAAGAATCTGAAATATTGCGTCAAAATCAAAAGAGATTAGAAAAATGTTTGAAAAACTGCGAAGTCAATGTATTTTAAAAACTAAACACGTGTTTTATCTATTTTTTTTTAAATATCTTTGATTTTTAAAAATTTTTTTGTTTATTTTAGTTGCTTCAAGGAAGAAAGATGCAAAATAATTTGGAAAATTTTATCAGGTCTATACAATACATTATCGATGTTGATAGATCGGAATTAGAAATATTGAGGTATAATATGTTACAAATCAAATAAAATTTTTGTTCTTTCAAGTGGTTGCTTTAACTTTCATTAAAATTTAATTATTTTTAGATTGTCAAATTCAGAGTCAAAAGACGATTACGAGTATCTGTTGGAACAAACGAAAACGATTATAAATAATTTGCAACATTTTCAAAAGCAATTAGAAGCAGAAATAAATAGTATTACTCGAGAAACTTTAAGGATATGGACAGAAACAAATGACGGATTTGATACTAGATGTGAAAAAATGAGGGAAATTATAAATAAATTTACGACATTATTGAGCGAGGTATGATAATGCAGATAAAACAATTTTATATTATTAGAAACAACATTTTTTTTTAATTCAAATTTTTATTAGAATTTATGTTTTTCATTTTTACTTTTTATACAAATACAGATAAAAAATGAAATATTTAACGTTGAGAAGAACTTAAAAAATTTGAAAACCAATAAAGAAATCTCCAGTGAGTTGCAGCTGGCCGAAGATCACCTTAAGTCTTTGCTGCGGACGAAAAATAATCTTGAATGCGAGATCACGTCGAAAAGTAATTCACTCTTTATTGACGAACATAAATGTATAACGATTAGAAAATCTTACTCGGTATCAATATTAGCTAATTATTATTGACAGCCGTGTATTTCTACATTATATTATTTTTTGTGCTCCACACAAATAAATATTGAAATTAAAAAGTTTATATTTGATAAAAATTGTGTTTTCTTTTTTAATCGATTAACAAAGAGATATTTTTTATAACGCTTAACTAGGCGCCGCACGATTCGACAATTCATCAACTATTCACATAAAAATAATCTGTGGTGTCATTTATTTATGTATTTCAAACCGTCCTTAACAATCACTTTGCAAAAAAAAAAAAAAAAAAAAACAGCTTTGTACACTGTCGACATGGCTAATCAACACTAGTAATACATATTCGCTTTGGGTTTTAATCCTAATTAACTATACACAATCCATTGTCGGACTTTCGACTCCGACGCGTAGATAAAGGATATTCCTCGTGTCTAAGCTATAGATCAATATGAAATCTATATCCCACACTTTTCTCTTTTTTCTTAGACTTTGGAATTAAAAAAAAAAAGTAAAGATTCTATCGGCTACTCATTTCAGTCGGTATTTCTCGTCCATTTGTAAGCTGCCACAGTTTCGTATATCAAACTAGCTGCTGAATCATCATCATACTCTTCTTTCAAATAATAAATTTTGATGTTCTCTTGTGGATAACACTCCAGTATATTTTTCTTCTCGAAAAGTTTTAACGAATTTTTTATCGGATCTACGCATAAACTCTCTCCTATAAAAAAATAAAAATTTTTATTTTATGTAACTATTTTATAACAACCAAAATTAAAAAGAAAAACTATACATTACCATAATTTACGGTTCCTTGATCCAAATGCGTTTTAATTTCGGCGAGAATATCTTGAACTAGATCTCTCTCCGACAAAGATCGCCCAACTAATTTTCTTAAAGAAAAGGCGCTGTATGTGTACGTATCTATAAGTGGTCGCAATAGCGTGTGCAGAAATTCCATTCGTTTTGAGTATTCCCGATCTAAATTGAGCTGTTAATTTAAGAAATATAAATTTGTTTATTATCGAGTTTAAGTATCAAGTCTTAAAATTTTTGAGAGTAAAATTTATCTTACTTTATATTGAATTTTTCTAATTTTTGGTTGATTTGTGTCTTCCTCATCAGAGCTCTCGTCGAAAGTCTTAGCATATCTCTGGCTCCATAATTCTTCATCCAAAAGACCAACCTGTAAATTATAAATGCCACATTAAATATTTAATTCATAATAAATCGTCAAGTTTACAGCATCCTAAAAACTCTCAAAAGCACAAACCTGGTCACTGAGAATAACGCCAGAATTCAACAAATTGTCAATAGCTGCATCAACAACTTCCTCAAGATCCTGACAGGGCTTGCAGAATATAAATTCATATTTCAAAATATCGCAGACAGTCATGGCATGCTCCACAAGATCATTGTGATAGACTGTAAGCTCAGTTTCACTAACACCTTGGTCGTCCTCGATCTGAGCCTTGAGCGCAGCGTACATACCAGTTACCACAACACTATCCATCACATAATGCAATAATAAGGTGTTGCTGTAGTACGAGAGCTCTATAACGTTAGGCAACATCGAGACCGGCTGAATTGCTGTAATCGTCTTGTACTTTATTGGCTCACCGTCTACTGCGTCGCTTATTTCTTGACGCTGAAGCTTTACTAGACCCGGACCAAGTATATCCAGCTGAAAACAATTTGTGATTTATTTATTTAATTTTTTTTTTTCAAAATAGAATTTTAAATTAGAAGAAGTTTGTGACATTGAACTTACTGCATGATTAATGATATCTATACTTTCACCGCTAAACGCAAGATCTTTTTTCGCGTATTCTAATTCCAGTCTTATAGCATCAAAAGCTTCAACTAAAGTATCCATGGTACAACCTTCTCGGAATTTATTGAGAAGTAGAAAAGCTATAACGTTGGTCGACATTATTGGCGTTGATTTCGAAGCATCTAAAATTGAAAATTAATTGTAATTTACGATAAGTAAAAACACTGATATTTTTTTTTATCAATGTTTATATGGTTATTAGAATTAAAATTTTAATTTGATTTACCATATACAACGTGACGAGCTATTTTATCAACTAACTGTCGGTGTTCTTCGACAACGACGTCAGTTCCATATAATGACGACGTTGACATGGTAACTTTTAATGGTTTTTCTGGATTAGTTGCAGATAATCTGTTTTGATGTAATTGGAAATTCCTTAACATCTCCTGAAATAAAAAGAGTTAAATATATATTTTAATCTATAAACTTTTACTAAATAATTTATAAATTCATAAGACGATATTTTTACTGTATTTATGTGACAAAAATCAATTTAATTCAATATAAAAAAACTTATCAACTTGAGCCATATATTTTTACTATTTAGATGAATATCTCATATAAAAATGAAATTCCATAAAATTTTTACAGACAATAAAATAGAAATTTTATTTAATAAATTTTAAAATTAATCTAACGATTATTCAACTGTTTAAACATTTATAAATTAATACTTCATAAAAGCCTTACCTTAAGTGAAAACGGCTGACAAACATCAATCTTGAGTATCCCATAATTACCCCTTAACACATCCCAAATAGCTCTAACCGTACCAGCAAAAGTTTCCATTTTCTTAGGCTGTCCAAGTTGTTCCCTCACAAAATTACCATCAACCAAACGTTCATAATTCATAGATATAGGCACAAGTAAGGCATCCTCAATCGTACCATCCATAAAGGCATCAACGATAACACTAAGTATACCACCTTTTGGTAAACATGGTTTTCCAGTACGCGTACGTCCACCTTCGACGAAAAATTCAAGATTGTGTCCAGCGCGTAGGCATTCTAATATGTAGGTATGTAGAGTGGCACGATAAAGAAGATCACGACGTCCAGCGATCGGATCCATTCGACGTTTAATATAAAAGGCACCCAAACCACTCATCAACCAGCTAATACAAAATAATATTATTAAATTCAAATTCAAGATATATTCTGAATTCTGATGAAGAATAAGGGATTTTTAAACTCACCCAAATACTGGCATCCTAAGATTATCACCTGCAGCAATAAGTGGACAGCGAATATCATTAACCAAAGCAAGAAAACTAATCAAGATATAATCAAGATGACTACGATGAAGTGGCATAAAGATAAAAGGTACTCCTGCTGTGCTTGCTTCTTTAAGCATATCTATATGACGAGCTTGGACGGCTGCAGATTGAATAAAACAAGGAAGAAGTTTGTAGAGCATCCAAGCAATTACTCGAAGAAGTGTATCGCTGAGCTTGCTTTGCATACGTTCAAGTATTGATCGAGCTCGATTTTCAGCTTTAATTAAAGCTTCTGGTTCTGGTATACTTTCTTCTTGACTCATTTCTCTTGCTGTTTCACGTATGGCGTCGCGTAGTCGCTCGTCTGATAACACCTGGAATTTTTTTTATTTTGTAGGGTTGAATTTTTTAAAAATTCATTTTTGGAAATTAGAAAAAATATATGATGGTTGATGTTCTTACCGATTTTCCAACTCTTGGATAATCATACTTTTTGAAATTGTAAACTTCTGTCAGGTGTAAAAATATGTTTGATAAGAGACTTTTACGTTTTGGATTGTTGATGACAAAGAGATTTGTTAAATATGATTGATTTTGTTTAGCCGCTGTTGCTACTAATGAATCCTGAAATCAAAATTTTATATACAATTAGAATTATTTTTTTTTAAAAGTCTTTTATTACTAAAATAATAATTATTGCAATATGACTTGATAAAAAAAATAAAATGATAATGATCATAGTAGCAATAAGATATGTAAATTGGAATTTTTAAATTGAAAAAATCGAACGGCAAAGTTTATTTTTATTACACTTACACTCTTTGGTTCTAAATGACCCCGAACAACTACGACTCGTAGCCATCGTTTAAAAAGGCTACGCGATTCGTCGTACATATTTTATGTTTTGTTTATTTTACTAAATATATTTTTACATACATTATTTACATTAAATCGATAAACAAATACATTTTACAATATTTTTATAATTTTTTTTTTTAATTAAATTGTCTGTAGAATAAAATTTTTTGATAATTCTTCGTAAAGTACACATTAAGTTTCAATTAACAAAACTACATCTCGACACACTTATCTTATCGGTTCGATATAAACGTTAGATAATAATAGCTTAGTTTTGATGCACTTCAATTTAGGTTGATAATGATCAGTTTATTATTTTGTTTTATATCGGTATAAGTTTCAAATTGAAATATTAGTTTTAATAATTTTATTAAATGTTAATAAGTTCAATTAATTTTTTATAGATTAAAAAATAATTTAAATTACAATAATTCGCTTTCATCACGTAATCATCTGTTTACATTTTTAAAATTTTAACACAAAACGTCTAAAAATTCCATTAAAAAATTTACTCCCTTCTGATTATAAAAATAACTTTTCAAAAACCAAAATAAAATAATTATTTTTCAAGTACTTCTTTTTTAATACTTTGACTAAAACAAACCACAATAGATATGACAAACTTTTTTTATGTAACCGAAAATATCAGCTGTAACAAAAAGCCACACTTTTAAATTTACACATCGATAAAAATGTGCAATATTACGTGTGAACACTTGAACATAACCGACACTATTTTATACACACATGCACAAGATCAATGACAATATTACTTATTTTTTTTTTTTATTTTAAAACTACAAACGATATCGTAAGCACCAATAAGTAAAGTAGTTAGATTATGAATTTGCACACAGATTATAACGGCCTTACATCAAGGAAAGTCAAAACGCGTGGGTGAGCCAAAAATTTTTAACTATATCTACCCTTGAGATATATAAGAGTATAGCCAGGGAGCTAATTGAGATTTTTATATTTTTAGCGCGTGGCTATATAGATATAGGTATACATATTGTGGTGATGCTGAGAAATGGAGAGAAGTAAGAATTGAGAAAACTTTTTGATCGGCAGTTGATAAAATAAAATTGAATCGATTTTTGATCTTTGTTTTGTTCTTGAAAGTTTAATAAATTTTTTATAAAGGAGATTATTTTTATTAATTTTTATTTTTTCAGAAGTTTTGTGTTTGATATTATGGTAAATTATAATTTTAATGAAAATAATGAATTTTTTGAAAAATAAATTAAAATCAATGATCAATACTTATATCTTACGAAATACATTTGACATGATTTTGTTATTAACTTATAACAAGATTTTTATGCAATCACTCGTTATAAATAAACAAGTTCAAGTTAATAAAAAAAAAAAAAATAATCATACCTAACAATTTCCAAAAAAAAAAAAAAACTAATAAAAAAAAATTGAAATGTACTCACCCTAGATGCAGGTGTACAGCTACGACAGCAATAGTACAAAACAGATTTCATTGTACTTGGATCTGTTACCGAAACTTCCGATTCTTTGATACGAAACAAGGCATTGTAACGTATAGCTTTTGCTTGTTCCTTATTTTTAACGGCTCTTTTTTGATAAGCCAATCCAGCTCGTCGTAATTCTGTAATTATTTTATGAAATATCATTTTATTAGTAAATTGTTTAAAATTGAATTTTTTTTTTTTTGAGATGAAAAGACAGATTTGTTCTACACGATGACTACGTTTTACACAAAAGATTTGTAGTGTGTATAAGATTTAAAGAAGGAGGCTTGAGTTTATTATCAGTAAGAAAGAGGAAGATATTCGATTTTATTTTATCTGAAGAGTTTAAATGTCAGATAGAATCTCAGTTTTATTATTATGTGTTGTTATTTGTGATATTTTGTATGAAGGTTACAAATGATTTTTCCTTAATGAAAATTATTCGATTAAATGTTTTTTTTTTCTAATGCATAAAAAAAAGATAACAAAATGATGATGTACTTACCACTTGTTGTAAGTCTAGGGCCATTTTCAGTACCGATTATATTTGATTCTGCATTTGCCTCCCAACTAGCGCATAAATCTTGGATACGATTTTGTATCACATCCACCATATCGGTGGCTCTGAAACATAAAAATAAAAAAAAAAAAAATAAAATTAAATATAACAAATATTAAAAAAATATATATATAATATATTATATTTGTTTAAGGAAAATCGGTATAACAAAAGTTATAAAGAAGCTTCAATTTTTTCTCTCGCAAAGATAAGATTTTGTTGAGAAAGTAATGCTAATTTGTTTCGCGATATTGTACTAATTTCCACGTATTATATTTGGTTGTTATTATAAATACGAATAATATGAATAACTGTATTAAATGAACATTGTATTTTTCCATGGCCATTGAACTTTTCATTGTTTTTTAATTAACCAGCTGATATTTTCTTAATTTATATAAACAAATTTTTTAAATTCATTTAAAAACAATTTTAATATTTTCATTCAATTTGAAATGTATTTTGACTTTAATAAAAAAAATTTAAATAAAAAAAAGAAAGAAAGGAAAAATGAACATAACGATCAAATGCGATTACAGAGTTTAAACAATCGGATTAGCAATTTACAGGATGATTTCATCAATTGACTAATACCTAACGCAAGGTCACATAAAATGTAAATCAATTTTGCGACACTCATCAACTTTGAAAAAAAAAAAAAAAAAAATTATACTAATAATCTCATTATTTTATTTCAAAATTACCATAAAATCATGTGCAAAAAATAAGCTTCAAACTTTACATTCCTCATAACGAGACACGTACCCTATAATTATACTCATCAAACGAACACGCGGTTATTGCACGAAATTCAAAGCTCGCATATCGATCGGATATTGAAAACGACCTCTGTAGAGCTTATCGTACAAAACACACACGGTTCAGTATTCGTATAACAAGCTCAAATAGAAAAGAATAATAAAAAAGAAAAAAATATATATATATATATAGTGTAGTATATAAATTGTCATTCTTAACAAGCATCATCAGTTCACTCGGATCACGAACAGCATCATCAACATGAATCCAAGTCGTAGTATAGACGCGCGCAAGTTTTCATATTATATATATGAGCTTATGAGAAAAAAAGAGAGATAGAGATAGAGAGGGATAGGTTAAAGTAAATTAAAGCTTGCCAAGTGTTACAACAAGATATCTCGCGTGATGTAGTGACGTGTCACTGGTGCATATATATATCTATATACATATACATGTGACTATGAGCTTTTCTTTCATTGAACGTGCATCGTGGTATATAGTGTGATGAGATCTAATATAATGTTAGATTCTGGGCTTTAAAAAAATTGGGTTATTGGACTTTGTGAAAATGATGAGTATGAAAATTTAAGATGAAAAATTAAAAAATTTTTTATAACTAATTGAACTGTTGTCGTTTTTATTTTGTTCCAAAAAAAAAAAAAAATAAGCTTAACCTTTTTAATGATTCATCTGTGTAGGTCTATACAAAACTTATATAAATAGGACTACAATTTGCAATCCTAATTTTTTTTATTTTTAGGCAAGTGTGTTTCTTTCTATAGGTATAGCTTGTAAGGTTTACAGTGATATGTATATGACAGAATCAAACCTATATACCACCTGTGGATTGTGTCTGTAAAATACACACACGTTTTATCAATTGACCTATCATAAGCACCAGCTCACAATTTTATTTTATTTTTCTCAAGTCTATATTAAGTATTCAAGTAAATTAATAGAATTGTTATAATTTTAAAAAAACTTACAATAAAAAAAAAAAAAAAAAAAAAAAAAAAAAAAAAAAAAAAAAAAAAAAAAAAAAAAAAAAAAAAAAAAAAAAAAAAAAAAAAAAAAAAAAAAAAAAAACTCTTAGCAAGTAGGAGTTTTATTCCTAAATAAATATAATTCCAAAAAAATATATTACTGGCACACAACGTGTTACACATTAATAATTTTTATAATTTATTCATTTATATATAAAACCAATAAAATTACAAAGATCAATATATGTACCTATCACGTACCAGCGTATGATCGAATATGTATATTTTCAGTAAAACAAGTCAAATTCAAATGTTTATTTTATTTATTTTTTAATTTCGGCATTTATTATCTGATTAAATGATGATAATGTGCATCCACGTGTTTCTCTGGAAAATTAAAATTAATCGATCATACTTTGTGTCGTAACGTCATAAATGAACAAATGATAGTCATGAGTTTCTTCTTTTTTTTTTTCATTTCATCAATCGCATTTTGTTAAGCTAAACATTTCCACTCTCGGTTTTTGCTATAACATAAACGAGATTTTTTTTATCTTCGTTAAACATAACATTTTCAATGACCTGTTGCTATAAGATCAAAGTTCAGTAGGAAAGTAAGCTTCTATTAAATGACTTCAAACTTTCTACAAAAAATTTTTCGATTCAAATTATATTTCGAGTTTTTTTTATTTAATTTTATTCATTTATTTATTTATTGTAACAATTGCTTATATTTAAATTGACATTAATTTTCAAAAGTCAGTATATACAAGGATTAAAAAAATTCAAAAGTATTTTATTCGATCATTAAACTGCACATTTATATTCTTTCAATTTTGACACATTAATATTCATATCAGATCTTATAAACTTATTTAAAATACAAGACAATATATTCGATATAAGCTTTAAAGTAACTGGGTTAGCACGTGCGTTTTAATAGATTATCGTAACCGAAGGACTTTGAGCTTATATACATTTCATGGAATGCATTTATAATGACAATGGACACAGAGTTTACAATTTTGCAATATTACAAGTGTCATTTGTGACTTTATCAAATGACATTAATGCATTTTTTTTTTTTTTTTTAAGGACAAATATTATGCGATTATTTAAACTGCGTTTGATAATTTTAGATATCAATTTTCAAGCTTTTCATGGTTATTGATTTTATCATTTTTTTTAAATATTGATTAGAATTATTGTAGATAAAGAAACGACTGGATAATTATTATAATTATATTAAAATAACTAATTTAAAAGAGATTCGTCTTTCATGTATAATTAAAAATTTTTAAATTATTCAACTAGATCTATGTACGTTAATACATTTGTAATCAATATATTACGTACTGAATGATCGAACAATTTTTTTTTTTGCAATTCAGAATACATTTATATCTATAAAGTCTAATTTAACAAATTTATAAATACCCAAATAGATTAAATTAAAATTAATCACATTATCACGTCATTACAAGTCTAATATATCCCAACTAAATCTTTAACCTTTAGAGCTTATCAAATCTAAATGTACGTCACATTATTACGTCAACATTTTTTTTCAATAAAAAAAATTCAATTTTCAAAAATCTCAAATTTAAAAGAAAAATATAGCTATACCAGACATTCGCGTGCAGCCAATATTTTACCACAAGATTTTTCCCAGACACATACTCATTGTCACCTACATAGATAATTTTTTTTTTTTTTTTATGAAAGCCCCACAAGAATATCACCTTACAACCATAATACACTCGTGAACGTATTGTATAAAGCTGTCGTTAACGTAAAAACCGGTCGACGACACTTTTAATTTCCGTAAAAAAACGCGTCTTTCTCACTTTATCATATTTTATATAGCTATAAGGAAGATATCAAATTTCACGTTATGCAAAGTATAATGCATTTTTTTCATTCTTTTTTTTTTATAAATATGGTACGATTGTCATTTATAGACTTGATGTTTGAAAATACTCGAGTGACACTTGCTATTGCTACTGTATATTTAATGTAGGATCTGATTACGGATCGTTTGATTTTTGCTAGTTATGTGAGTTTTTGATTTTTATTTGATGGTATAGTGATATACTATATGAGACTTGGTTAGATGGATATCTAAATATTTAGAATTCTGGTTATTATTTGATTACGATGCATGGGAATAAAAATGAGGAATTATGATTTTTAATTTTTATTTTAATTTTGGATGATATGTTTTATTGAAAATTGATGATTCTAAATTTTTGGAGTTTTTAATACGGTTAGTATACACTCATTGTTTGTATACGATCAAAGAATAATTAATTCATTTTTAAATTGATAAAGTATCTATCATAAAAATGATAAGATAATATATCGTTAATATTGTATATCTAATCGTTAAAAAACTCACAGCTTTTTATTTTTTTAAATAAGCTTTTTTATGTTATTGAAAATCAATAAAAATAAAACAATAATGTAAATGTATAGTAAAAAACTTTTGAACATTTAGTAAAAATTTTCGAGCTCAGAAATAAAAATAAAATAAAATTTTAAAATATGCGAATCGACGGGATACGAAAAAATAAATATACTAGTCGACCTTTAAATTATGTTCACTATTCGATATAATCCAAAAATTTTCGATGCTTGTCAACCTTCCTTTAAGCTTTTGCTCATAGTCAATTTATTTGTCATCACATATAATAAGAAGTATGTATATTAAAATCGATTTGTGCGATTGGTCGAGGTAAAATTATGAACGACGCAAAAAAAAAAATAAATAAATAAAATGAAAACATGAGTGTGCATATATATATAGCTAAGCAATTGTAATGAAGAACAAATACCAAAACGCTTTTATTATTACATTCGAGAAATTAAATGTAATTGTAAAATATACACTTGACTTTTTCGTTATCGTACAAATGATAAAAAAAAGTTTATTTTCAGTATCGCTACTGTTCATATATTTTTAAATATTGTTCGTTGTTATTATTAAAGAAAAAAATTGTTTTTATTTAAAACAAATGTTATGTCGTTGTTCTGTCGATATGAATTTTTATCATAAATTCGTGCATAGTATCGTAATCAAGTTTTTATATATTAACTGTCCTTTTTTTTAAAAAATTTTTTTATCGGTAATACTAAAACTAACTTTGCGTGATGGTGATAAAATTTTACATGCAAAATGTTTTTTTTTTCTGCGTCAATGTATACGGTTATCGAGAATTTTTAGATGAGATTTGTTTATACTTGTTGATTTATTAATGAAAGAATTTGTAAAATAAAAAAAAAATATAAAAATGATAGGAATATTAAGATTAGCAACATAAAAAATATGATGCATATGTATATTTTTTTGGGGATTAATATATACTTGCATATATAAGGTTAAATTATAGGTAAAGTTGTAAAATTTTTATTTCATTTTAAATATTCTAAATCTTGTAAATAATAATTTTTTAATTTACAACTTGTTACGTACTGCTGTACTAATTTAAGATGCACAGACGTCAATCGTTGACATTTTTTTTAATTCGTCTACTTTTTACTATTAATTTTATTTAAAAGAAATATACATTAAATACTTTTTTTTTTATAATCAAAGTCAGAATCAATCAAAACAATATAAACCAAAACCTTAAAAATCTAACCTAATAATCCCTAACAACCCAAATATATCAACTAAAAATTACAAAAAAAAAACAAACAAACAATGTATAATCAATCCATACCTTCGACTAAAAAAGTAATATATCACTCCACAAAATAGGAAAAGCTCAACAAGTCCATCCATGATGCTTTACTCTTTCTCCTTAATTCCGTAAATTATCACACCAAAATAACACTAAACACACCCATACACAAAACATAAACTTGTTTTTTTTTTTTAAAAAAAGAGTGATATCGACTTTATATCACTTTATATATTAATTTTCAAGCTCAGCTAAAACTGATACAACTTGAATTTGTAACTGCACTGCTGCTATTGTTATTGTTAATGTTATAAAATTGGTAATATTTCCTTCTCCAGATAATTAATCCCATTTCGTTGTGGATCGACGATAAGTCGATCCAGCGGCTTTCTTCATCGATATAATATATAAAGATGTATATTTTAGATCTGCTTGTTTGAATATGTTATTGTTGAATTAATTTTATTTTTTATTGGCATAGATACGCGTGGCTGTTGGTGAAAATTTTTGTTGGAAGGGGAAAGGAAAGAATAAAAGTGATTGGTGGTAGGGTTTAGAATAAATTAATTGGCGCTTCGAGTTTATAAAATGAACTTTGAAATCATCGATCATATTTTGTTTTTTTAGATTACAATGAATTCATCGATAATCGTTTCATGTAAGTACTTGGTATCATTGAAGATAATAATTGCTTATCGATCGATTTTTACTGATAATTTATGTATGTATATGTTAATTTGTCTTTTTTTTTAATCTTGTATTTTTATCAGTTTGAGTTTACGTTTATGTAAGTGTAGCACTTGAGTTTTGTAGAAATGTCATTGTACAGAATTTTTTAAAAGAAGTACAGAAAAAAAATTTGATAGGAAAAAACGGTTAATGACAAAGTTGATGTCTAATTACATTATGATATGAAAACTTTTGTTTAAACAGTAAAATGTATTTCTAATGTAACAATTTTGAATTTTTGCAATACATAATTCAATAATTATTTAGAATTCACCGTTACATCGAATCACTTAATAACTTTTTTCTATAAAAAATTAATAATTTTTCCCATCAAGTTTCTATCAATACAACCAAGTTCTGCTCTGATAAATTTTTTACTTTTCATATTTCATTGAATATTTTATATGCTTGGAAAATAGAAACTGGAACAAAGTAAATGTTACAATTGATTATTGATTTGTCCTATTGATTTTATGCTTAAAATAAAAGTAAAATTAAAAATTTAAACTTTTTCAATACATAGGTATATATGACTAATGTAATTGAATATTAGCAATAACAATTATAAAAGTAAGTATTGTAATTAATCAAATTCAATGTAATATAATTATGAAACTGTAGAAAAATGACCTATGATATTATTTTTTTACTAATCGTAAAAAACTTTAAAAAAAATTAACTATCAGTACAACACTTTTTTTTTACAACTTTAATTTTATAAAAAAAAAAAATTACAATTCACGTCAATCACAAGACGTAAGATTTAAAACAGCTGTACAAACGTAATATCCCCTTCCTTAATAAAATTTCTAAACTTCAAAAATTTCCGCTCTATCAAACATAATATACGCATGCACATTTATATATAAATTTATATATCATTTTCTATTTCAAATTTTTCAAACGAATAAGTACTCTATTCTAAAAAGAAGACACGTGTAATTACCGCGACTTTCCATCTATACACATCCCCCTATACTTCCCTCTTATATTTTTTTTTCTCTCACTGACATTTTCAATGTATCGTCTATACACAACACAATCACATCTACGGACATTATATTATTACATACCTTTCGGATTCGCGGTTCACTGACATACTATATATATGTATATATCTACAACATAACGTCCTACTCCACTACGCCTTGCTTACCGATGCGTCGCGAAAACAACGTAACGCTTGCCCCTCTTTGAGGTTTATGTACTTTCTTTGTGAACGACTTGCGCGAAATCGGGTTTGTGACTTGAGAAAAGGTTTTGTCTATTTTGAATTTTTTTTATTTATTTATTTTTTTTGGTTTGATAAAGAATAATTATTAAATTTTTGTAATTAAAAAAAATAATGAATATTTATGAATGAATTATAGAAAAATTTTATATAATATATAGTTAATATTTAATGAAAATAAGGTTTTTAGAATATATAGCATTAAAATTCAAGCAAAGCAATGCACGAAACTTTCTTTGTGCCAATTTTATTATAAGCTTTCGAAAGAGTAAGATTCGTGTATGTGCTTTTATAGGTCAATGTACTCTGTATACGCAAGAGAGAGATATATTGCAAATTAAAATTTTACACGATGATAAATTACGACATGTTTTAATTAATAAAATAATAATTAAAGGACATTAGTTCTTTTTTTATTATGATGAATTTGAAGTACAATAATATTAAATTCAATAGATATAGATATTTTAAGGAAAACATGAGAAAATCTAATGTACTCGATTAGTAAATGAGGATGATTAAATTGATATTCGCGTAAATTTAATCGTTTTTTAATGATGAATATTATAGTAGGTATATTTTATGGTATAAAAATAGTAATTTTTTTATTCAACAAATATTATAATATAAATTTTAACTATTTAAATTTCTTTTAAAGTTTTATACTTATTTATAACAAATTTCTGGTATCGTAGATTAATAAAGTAATACGTAAGTATATAGTTATAACATTATTACATATGTTCACATAATATAAATGAGTGTCTAGACTGAAAATGTTATTACTTCTTATCTAATTTGACTATTAAGTAAGAATATTAATAATTAAGTCATAACACATAGTTAAATAATTTTAATTTCAAAAATTGAAATTTTATATTAGAAAATAAATAAAAACAATTCTTTTTTTCCTTTTGATCCAACATTTACTATGTCACAATCATTTTTCAAAAACATTGTCATTTTTATTAACTAAAATTACATATTGCTTGTGTCTTCATGACGAGTAAGTAAAAGATTTACAAGCAACATGTTTTCAAAAAAATTCAAATAACATAAGAAAGGCAATAATCATTGCTGAACCATCGTGACACACTGACAAACAATAAAATAAAAAAAAAAAAATTAAAAACAAACAAATACTTTTAAAATTATTTATCTACATTATATATGTATAACAAGACTTACGAGTCTGAATCTTAAAACAGATAACTATATACATTTAAGCTAAACGAAATGTATATCATCGTAACCGGTACACACACACTCTATTCTTATCGTCTAAAATTAAAGACACACTATCCCATTAATGACGAAATGGTACCAATGAAATTAGCCGCGGTCAGTTTTACATTACATACTATACACAAAGTCATCGACTTATTGTTTAAATTAAACAAACATTTATTCGATTTAATTTAAAATTTACATTTTTTTTTCAACACGACACTTAAATATGTATACATATATCTATAATTCAACTTTTATCATTCGAGTAACGTTATACGTTAGACAAGGTTATAGACAATTTGCAAATTACGCAACGTTTTATATATGCTCTATACGATCGACTTGATTTAACTTTATGTTTTTATCATGTGTAGTTTTGATTATTTTATTTTTTTTTTTTAATCAATTAGATTTTAAGTTCTGAAATTTAAAGAAGTTAAATTGTTAATTTTAAAAATTTAATTTACTAAAATCGAATTTTTTCTACAAAAAATTTGAATTTTATTTTATTACAGTAACGAATGTAATACTTTAATTCACGCTTAATCAGAAATAAATATCATACAGACCATTAATCAATATTTAAATTCTTTATTTTAAAATATTTTAAAAAGCAACAAAAAAAAGAGGATAATACGATATAGGACAGGAAAAAATTTTCACCAACAAACACGTGTCCCTTAACAATCACAATATATTCCAAACGCAATAATAATTACACTTCACTAAAAATTTAAAACCAAAAAAAAAAAACGAAAAAACTTGGCTTGTTCGATCAAAAAATAAAAAAACAAAGCTGCACTCGATAGAAAAGAAAATGAAGTGTAAAAAAAGCTAAAAGAAGACGCGAGCTATACGTATATATACTCCAAGACATACACTGCTCTCGGACGAGCGTCTCGGTAGCGACTGCGGCTCTACAAGTATAATAAATGCTACGTGTTGCTTCGAAAAATCCCGCCGCGGTAGCGAATGATGGCGCGCGTGTATTGTATGTACACATCACATATATTTTCCAATATTATACAAAATGAGCTTTGTAGGGAGGGAGAGAATATTTTGAAAAAGTGTGTTTGTAAACTTTATAACGAATTTTCATATTAAAAATATAAACTAATGCTTTTTATGATTTAATAATAGATTTTATGCTTAAATAGTTTTTAGTGAAAGCTTTTAATAAGTTATTACTATAAATAACGTTGAAATATAAAATAACTAATAATGTACAGTTTTATGTTGTAATTTAAAAATACTGACAACTCTACAAAGTTAATGTAAAAAGTAATCAGAAAATTTGTAATTAAATGTTTTTAATTAATTGTCTAAATTGTTATCAAATAACTAATTTTTAAAAAAAAAAAAAAAAAAAAAAAAAAAAAAAAAAAAAAAAAAAAAAAAAAAAAAAAAAAAAAAAAAAAAAAAAAAAAAAAAAAAAAAAAAAAACAGGTACACAATTATCACGCGGCTCATATTAAAGTAAAAAAGCTTTAATCGATGTATTACCATAAAAACATTACTGAACAAAAAAAAAGAAATTCATGACAACAAATAATACACAGATGTATAGTTAAAGAATAATTAATACATGTCTCAAGCGTATAGTAATAAAAAATTAAAATACTGGGCTCAGCTGCGGTTAACAACAAGAAAATCGCAGGTTTTCAATTCAACTCTGCAAAAATACAATCTATATCTAAATAGATATATACCTATATATACACATGCTTACGGACAAACAGGCCAAGTTTGAATTTGAATTTTCTATGAATCACGTTATCCCCCCTCTCCCGCCGACACATGCTAACACGCGAAAGTATAGTACTGCGATGCAACGCGCGCATATTAGCTTATACCAAGAATCTGATGTAGTTTAGGTGATTGTTGAGTATTGAGATGATGATTTACTAGTGATATGATGTGATCCTGATGATCTGGGATTATAATTTTGAGTTAGATTATTTGGGTTATTGGTTAATGATGATACGTACGTGGAAAAAGTATCTATATGTTAAAAATTTTATAAATAGATTTATGTATAGTTTTGATGATTTTAAATTTAAAAAGACGTTTAAAATTTTAATTTAATCATCAAATCGAAACGAAAACTAAGCGAAAGTATTTTTTTTTTTCTTGTTAAATACGTTGACCTTCGTTATTTCAAATTAAAAATGTCACGCGATTTGAGTTAACAATGATGGCGTGCTTGGTAAATAAAGCTACTAATCAAAAATTATGATGGTCGAATTTTGTAGAAATTTAGTTTGATGATGATAATTTTGTATTATGTGTGCTTGTAAAAAAATATAAATATATATCCTATCGTCATTAATCAATCAGATTTAATATATTTTTTATAATTGTTAATTGACTAAACATAAATGATATTTTTTAAATTAATTTATATCAACTTTATAATCAATTAATAAATTAATAAATTGAGCTAAAGATTAAAACTTAAAATCAAATAAAAAAAAATTTCCTGTTTAATTTTTTCGATATGGAATTCATAAACGTGTTTCTATACACGTGTACATATGAATATTTTATTACGATGTCGAGAGTCAAAACAATACATTTGATTCAAGTTAAGGTTACAAACTGTATAAAGCTCGTCAAATTTTTCAACGCAAAAATAACTTGTTGCTTTTATTTATGAAAAAATGTTCAATACACTTTTCAGGAATGTTTGAGATTAAGTGTAAATTTTCTTATTCAATTTTTTTTTGTAGCAATGTAAAGAATAACGTTAATGATAATAAATCTTATGTTTTTATTAATTTTGCTAAACAAAGAACTGTTAATAATGAACAAAGTTTTTTTTCATTTAATTAAAACTCAAATGATGATTATACAAGTGTGATATTACCAAATTTAAATGATTAAACAATAAAACCTATACAAATTTCCCAATTTTTTTATATTTCCTTTTAAAAACCAACAATCGTCAAATAGGAAGTTATGACTTTCTATATATAAATAATAATTAATTAATATAAAAAAAAAAAATTAAAATTAAATTTTTTATATTAATATATAGTAATTTATTAATATGGGACAGAGATAATTAATTAGAAACATTATAACGCATTAATCCAAATAACTACAAGATTAAAAATAGGGACAGGTGTGTTAGAGTAAGAATAATATCCATCAAACTATAATCCTGTTGATTTAAAAAAAAAAGTACAAGATGTAAAAAGAAAAATAAATATATAAACAGATACCACAATGCAAAAAAAAAAAAAAAAAAAAAAAAAATCAAAAAAAAAAAAAAAAAAAAAAAAAAAATCAAAATAAATATAATAATTACTTTTCAAAAACAAAATTATCCAGACTTTATATATAGGTATCCCGGAAACAAAATACCAGTCGACATTATAACAATCAGTATAAAAGAATGTCGATTCTCAAGGAAGCACAAGCCCGTCAATGTACGTACATACATACATCGTCGTTCAAAAAATTAACAACTGCGTATAAGTAAGAGCGAGCCTCTCATTGCTGATTGGACCACAATGCAAGATAAGCGCACGTTATAAGTATGTATATAGGTAGTCGCACTTATAATAATACACGCGTTGCTGCGACGACGACGACGACGACGATGGCAACGTTATAGGTAATATAATGGACCACCTCAATGAGATTAATTTGCCGACTGTGTATGTGTGACGTTCAAAGTGGACGCGCCGGAGACGTAGAAGGACAACTATAACGACGATTGCAAATGTTTTGCCATTTTTAACTTTTATTTTTTCAATTTCCTTAGTTTTTAATAATTATGATGAAAGTGTGAATTTTTGTGATAAAGAATATATTATTTAATAATTTTGATTAATATTCTTTTCTTACAAAAAAAAAAAATAATAAAATAAAATAATTTAATGATTGAAAAAGAAAATTGATCATTTAAACTATTGTAAATTGATATATTTTCATGTGCACGTCTATTTTCATCACAAATATTAAAAAACAAATGATATTATCCATGATAAACAAAAAGAAATAAAAATAAAAAATAAACACAGTTAAAATAAATACACAAACTTAAATATTAACACACGCGACAAGTACACTCTCTTCGGTATATGTTGTGTGTTTAAAATGTATAATAGCCAAGAGCGCTTTTTTAGTGTTCGGTCAAAAATAATAAGCCTTACACATATTATAGAGTATAAAACCATAACCACTTTACTACTATCATTTTCTGTACGAAATCGCTCACATTAAAACTCCTTGTAATAAAACTCGGTAATATAAGTGAAAATAAAAAAAAAAATGAAAATTTAGAGAATATTGCGAGATATGTATGCAGGAAGGATTTAGTAATATCTGTGATTAAATTGAGTTATGTCAAGGCGCACGTGGTTGGTGTGTCTTACTTGTGATCTGTATAAAATGAATGGACAGGGAATTGCTTGTGTTTTGTATATGTAGCTACAAGTTGGAATTTTTATTTGATTGTATTCGCCGAAATCAACCGGAAATGTATATTGTGTATAGTATGGCTAATTTTTTCTTAAATTTAATTTATTAGGGAAAATTTTAAAGTATACCTATAAAGGTAATGAAAATTGTTCAATGAGTAATTTTAATTTTTAATTTTTACAATTTAAGACGCAATTAAAAAAAAAAATTTTATATTTAAGATTTAATTAATGAATTTTTTATTGCAATTATAATTACACAATTTTCAAAGATTTGGAAATCTCATTGCACAAGATCTTTTTTTTTTTTATTTTAAAACTAAGTAGGATAACGTGTACGTATACATATAAAGTGCAACGAGTCGCGTTTTATTGCGCTTGAAAATGTACAGGGAAAAAGAGAAAAAAAAAAGAATCATACTATATTAACGCAATCTATGTCAGCAATTTTTTTTTTCTCAAAATAGAATTAAACTGGTGAACTCTCGACTATTTTTTGCTAGTATATCTTACAGTACATTCTCAAAAACAAAAAAAGAAATAATCTATATAAGAAAAAGAAATATTATTTAAAATAAGTAAAAGTAAAAATAAAAAAATAATTATCAAAACCACGCGTACATGTTTTTGTGCAGATGATACGTTACAGCGTCCAAATTCATGAATAATTTAAAAAAAAAAAACATCACTTAAAAATCGAAAGTATGTATATCATTAAATTAAAAAAAAAAGAAAGAAAAAAAAAAATCGAATACCAAAGACAAAAATTTACCAATTCAAACGCGCTGACTAAACACGATATAGACAAGCCTCAACATTTACACGTATACGAATATATACACACCCACGTACTACTACTACTACCACATATAGAACGCATACCATAGCTCGCATATAAAGAAAGGTAAAACTTTCTTTCGCTAACGTTACATCGTATAGCAACGATTTCACTTAGCGTCAATTCGCTATATACATGTAAGCTAAAATGACCACGTTTATTACTTATATGAATAGGATATTGAATCAGATGATTTGTACTATGAAGATATATGCAAACTTCATATATGTATGTACAAATGCGCATCTCTTTAGTGGCGTGATAAGACGTACTATACATAGTAGGTGTATATATTATATGTATAGAAGGAGAGAGACGAGATCTATACGATCGGCTGTTTCGTTGCATATATACATTATATTCGCACGAGCTATTTGATTACGTAATGTTTTGAATAAGAGATATGTAAAGAGATGCTTGATGATGACGGAGGGACTGAATGTCGTGATAAATATATAAAAAATTTGTTAGATTTGATTTTTTTTAGTTCTAATAGTTTGAATATTGTATCTTGAGAGATTTTATGTTATTGCGTTACTGTATTGAATTGAATTTGTAAGTGTGTGTGTGTGTGTGTGTGTGTATTTGTGAGTTGTATTTTTGATTGGAAATGGAAATTTAAGATTGATAATTGCAAATCCATGAGAAAAAAAATGTAGAGAAATGAAGTTATTGTGTGGTGTGTCTGATATGGAACTTTTGTGAAGTTTTAAATAGAACATGTTAATTCGTATGTGAATGTAACTATGTATGTGTAAATGTGCAAATTAAGAGTATATTAAAAAGCAAAAAAAAAAAGAAAAGAAAAGAGTATAAGCTTAATGTGACTATTGTTGAATGTTAAAAAGTTAGAGAGAAGCATGTTTTTGTGTGGCTATCTATATATATGTAATGTAAATCGTTTATATCGCACGTGGAAAATTAGAATAGAGAGGGTCATAGATTTTTTTTTTTTTTTTGTATAGATGTGTTGATGCTGGTTTATTAATAGATTAAAATAATTTTAAGTTGGCTATCTGAAGAATGTTAATGTTTTTTTTAAATATAAACTTTTTTTATTATAATCGTAATGAAAAATTATTTTAATTTTTAGTCTCTGCAAAAATTAAAATTTATGTATTATTTATGTACAATAGAGATAAATTAGGTAGTGCATCGTAACACGTGTTTTATTTACCAAATAAAATAAAACTAAAAATTAAAAAAAAAAAATGACAAAAAAGTTATATTTAATTATAAACTATCTTAAAATAAAAAAAAAAAAATTAATATTAAAAAATTGTTTTTTTTTTTTTTTTTAATAGAGAAAACCGATTTTTATATAGTTTAAAAAATTTAAAAATATTACTAATAAAAAACTTAAAAAAATGCAATAAAATCAATCACTCAATATAAAAAAAATAAACAAAAGAATATCGACATCATACACATACAGCAATAAAACAATAAAATAGCGTGAGCGTTCAGCACATCAAAAACTTCAAAAATATACTTCTATTCGTTTAGTTTTCAAGATACTCTATTGCATTTCCTTCCAGGTCACATTGTATCTATATATATTTATTAATACCCTACCAAACAAAATTCACAATTTACAATCGATATTTACCTGAATATCACCAGGTTACCACTTCAGATTCTCTCAACACTTGTAACAAAACAATATTCTTCAAAAAAAAAGCGTCTCTCACTCTATATCTATACCTATACAATACACCTTCTATTCTCTCCCGGTTAACAGTTCTAATTTAAAATAATCGAGACACGATTACGTAAGATCACACCAATAAGCTGATGCATCTATCCGTAGGTAAACCAAGATTGAGACTAAAGCTGCTATAAAGACACACGCAGATACATATAAAACTCTGTTACTCCAGGTGCATTGATATTTATATGCCGATCTCGAGCACTTACTTATGCATATATATGTACATACATAAATATACATATATGCTATATATCTCAATTGCGCGATCGGAGATCACGTGTAGCAAGGTGTCAGAATACCTTTATATTAAAATCAACGCTTTTATCTTACTTGAGGGGAATCGAGGGTAAGGGGTAAATATAAAAAAAGTAACATAGTAGATTAATAATTAAAGCGCAAGGGTTATGAATCTTTAAACAGGTTAAAAATAATAAACGAAGCAGCAATTGATATTTATGAAAAACGTAGCATTAAAATCGGAGCATCTTGGTTATATATAGCTATATATAAACGTGTGATACCATTAGCAAACCTAACCTCCTTACAGTACTCGGTGCTGCACGTGCGAAAATCTTCTATCGATATGCAGCTATATAAAAAACTACTGCGTTTGTTTATAACCGAATTCCCAAATGTATGATGCAACTTTTATAAGTATGGTATTTTCACCTACCTCAATTTTAGGATGACGATGTGGATGCTTCTACTAAAACTGCTAGCCTGAGTACAAGGTACACATTAAAACACTTGGACGTTTATGAGTAAGACGTAAAACTTGTCTTTATTTCAATAATACACTATTGATAACGATAAACATCAGATGCTCTTCTAATATACGCCTTCTATTTCTACACGCCGTTTTTTTTTTACCTTTTGGTAAAAGTTACTTTTATGTTGCCCCGTATAGCGCGTGAATTTTCGCGGCTGAGATGCAGATTGCAGCAGATGCTGCGACGTATACTGTCGTGATAGCAGTGCACAATTTTACCGATGGAAATTTATACAATGTGCGCATGCTTGGTAAAGTTTTTTTGCGGGCTGATTTGTATTAAGTATTTGAATTAGGTAGATAAAAAGCTTGCAATTTTGAGCAATGATAATTTTTTTAACCGACACTTTAATAAAGTACATAATAATTGTTTATCGAAAATAAGAAAGCAAAGATATAAAATTAATTAGTTCGGTTTAAAAATAAAAAAAGAAATTAAAGTTTTATTTTCTATAATTTACATAATTCCATATTTACGAGTGTTTATACACTACCATTTATCATCTTTACTATTTTTACAAGACGCAATATACGTTAAGAATTTACATTGATTTGTTAAACAACTTAAAATAAAAATATCAAATGAATCCAGTAAAATTTTATGTTTTTAGTTATTTCAAAATAAACTGATGTTTTTGTGTAAAACAGACGAGATATTATAGATAAGGGTGGCAAAAGAGAGCGGTATAGAGAGTGAGACAGACGACCGACAACGGCGACAAACGAGTAAGTAAAAGGCGGCCCGAACGGAGGAAGAGTTTAGTTTAGTTTTAGGCCACTGCGCAGCCATACGGGGCGACGGGACGGGGCTTGCATTATATTGTCTTCGAACAAACGGTTCTCGTGCCCGGTGTGCGACAGTCGTGAGTTGACACTCCTCCGACACTTATTCCTTGGTCGTAGCGGCAGCTAGTCTAGGCGCCGACAATACATTTCGTGGCCAAATTTCCTCCTCATGAGAACCAAAGTTTTTTTTACGTATTTTGGTCTGCTGAATCCGAATTTCGAG
>JAPYZE010004793.1:0-10064 GCA_030522805.1 Leptomastidea abnormis | reverse complement strand
ACCTCCTACATCAATACACCCCAAAAAAATTATAGTAGGAATATTTGTTGAGTAGCTCCTTTATGTAATTATGCTGCTTTTTAATAAGATTTATTTACAGTTTCTGATATTTAGCTTAGCTGTTTCAGTTTTTTCCGTGTCCATATCTACCTGCTGAGACTTATAGTATTTTTCCTAAGACAATTATACTTAGCGTATTTTTCGTAAAATCAGGACTTAACGTATTCTTCGTAAGACAACTATACTTTATCATAGTTTTCGTACGAGGCGTCAAAATGTTTAACCAACACATCATACGTGAAGTGACTAAATAGACAGTTAATAAATACTGTTTATTAAAAATTTAATTATCGCAAAAGCATTTGCCAATAATTGATATTTTGATGCAAAAAAGTGATGTTTATTAACGCTAGTGTGTACGTCGAACATTAGTCGTATATTGATAAAACTTTTATTATTATTTGTAGTGCATTACATGCCTAGGGAGCGAAAGTAAAAAAAAAGCCTCAGATATCACGTTTGTCATATAATACGTCAGGTCCAAGACTTTCTCTACTTTCGCTCTCTATAGGCTTATAATGTACATATTCTTTACCTGTTTGGCTACATGTTCCATCCTGTAAGCAGCATTCCTTTCTTGGACAATCATTATGTTTTTCACACTAAAAATAATAGAATAAAAATAATTTAGTATTTAAAAAAGTTGGTCTGTAAGTCATAAGATAGACAAAAAGAATTTTTTTAACATTTTAAACATTTTATAGAGTAGAAAATTAGGTACTATAATTACTCTTATTTGATAAATATATTATTAATGAGTAAAATAATTGTTTAATAAGATTATTAATAGACATATTATATAGGTAACTATAATATATTTATATGATTTTTTTTTTGGCCTTAGTGAATTTTGTAATTTTTATCATGACTGTACAACTGTATGTGTATGTGTGTGTGTGTGTGTGTATGTGTGTGTGTGTGTGTGTTTGTGTGTGTGTGTGTGTGTGTGTGTGTGTGTGTGTGTGTGGGAGTAGTTGTCTGAGTGTATGTAAATTGTGTATAAAGATTGCTTAAAATAGTACTAATAATATATTAATAATAAAATAAGTTATAACTATTACCTGTTCCGTCAAAATACAGTTTATTGCAATTAATGCAAAGAATAGAATATACTTTAATTCCATGCTGTATTTTGATAAAGAAAACGGCTGAAAAAAAAAGAAATAATGTTAGTTTATTTTTGTAAAATCAATTTACTTTTGCTTCCTCACAAAGATTTACGATCGGGAAATATCTTTTTTTCACAAGTTGAAAATACGTAATATCATGTAAGAAATCAGAATATACTATTAATTCGATTTTTTTTTTTGCAATTTCGTGCGCAAAAAATAATTTTCGCAACTCGGACGCAGTAGGCTTTACTCTCTCGTGTGATTTTTCCGCACTCGTTCTCGATTTAGCCGACGACTCGTGCGCATCGATCACCAATCGTGTCGATTACATAATATGATACACACTCGTCCGACTTCACCTTCGACTCGTGCGTGGTGATCACTACTCGTGCGAGAAAGAAGCCTTTTGAGGGCCCGTTTATAGTGGGGAAAGCAGAGGTTCATAATTTTTTCGTTTAAAAACGGCAAACAGAAGTATATTTTGCTTATTTTTATGTGCATCGTATCAAAAAATATATATTTTAAAATTAACGAAATTAAGTCTTTCATACAAGCCGTTAAGTCCCGTTAAAATAACGAATGCTTCGTATTAAGAATACATACTTGAGAATGCGAACTTCTCACAACTTGTTTTAAAATGTTATTCGCAACTCGAGCCAGTAAGTGTTTTTAACTCGTGTGGTTTTTACCCTTGCTATGCTTGGATATCAACTTCCACACTAGTCAAAAACACTTGCTTCTCGCACTTGTTGCCAAAAATACTATTTTAGTAGAGAACACAAAGCTAATTTTAAATTTTATGTAAACAATAAAACAAAAAAATTGGTTTCCATGATTTGATTTTAACCGGTGACATTAAATTTGTTTTCAAATATTGAGTGTAAAAAATTAAATTTGACATTTTAAGCAAACTTCTATTTTTTATTTTTTTATTTTTATTTTATGTAAAGTATCGTTTTTACGATTTTAACATATTGTAAAATTTTTTAAACAAATTCTATTGTAAAGAAAATATATAATTTTTTCTTTATTTTATTAGGAAATGAATTTATTTATTCATGAGAAACTAATTTTTTTTAAATAGATATAATATGACAAATTTCAAAGATATTAAATATTTTTACATATGACGTCAAAGAACCAATCGACCACTGGCACTAGCTGAGTGATAAAAATATTTAAGCCACGACTTATAATTTTCCCACCCAGCTTTGCAATTGTACAATTAGTCCTTTGACGTCGCATCATAAGTAAAAGCATCTTCATCACTTTGAATTTTTTATCAAATATTTGTATTATTTTATACTTTTAACGATAAAAAAAACCTTTATCTTTACAAAGTTTTTTTGACAAATACTTGGTAGTGTTTTTTTACATTTTAGGTTGTTCAATGAAGCTTGAATTCGATTTATACTTATAGAAAATAAAAAAAAATTTATACACCAAATCTCGGTGATATGTATTGTCAAAAAAATAGATATAATTTTTATAGCTAAGTCTACCATAATTAATATAACAGTTCATGGATTTTTTTCAAGAATAAATTGTAATTCAATTAAAATTTTTGAAATATTGTTAGAATGTACAAAAAATATTTATTAAATATTCAACGGTAAAAGTAATTATTATTTATTTTGTTAATTTTAAAATAATTAATTTGAATTGTTTTCTAACTTACAATAATATTGTGCTCCAAAAAACTATTGGTATGGACGATATACGATTCTGTACTAGTAGCCACGTCGAAACGTTGCAGCTTTTATACACTTGAGTGTTTTTGGTGTCGATCACTAATTTGAGCTTTGAATATTTTATTTTTGCTCAGTGGTAGCATATGATTCGTCCACTTGTCTAAATTAGCCAATCCACTTTTCAAGTCTGGGTCGTAAATTTTAGCACAGAATATATAGTCTATTCTTTCTTTTTTTGAATTTATTCATAATTAAAGCGTTTGCTGTTTTAATTATTTTGTAGATTTGCTGATAAGAATGTGTATTCCAATGCTAAATATTTATTGTAAAAAATATAAAAATTTTTTTCATCTCATGTTTATAATTTAGTTCCAATTATAAAATAAAAAGTAAAATTAATACAATTATATTTAAGTTACCACGTAAGTTCTACCTCCAAGTTGCTCATGCGCAAAGACTATTCACGATTTCGTGTACTATTTTAGATAATCAAGCTTACTCACTGGCTTGCTTTAAGCTGACCTTGCTTCAACTCACCGCCTAGCGTTTTCGAAAGAGGCATCCAAATGCCACGAAATTTTATTATTAGGAGTTTATTATATTAAACTGTTCAAATAATTAATTTTACTTATAAACAATCAATTAATATTACACTGTAAGTTTATGTTATTAATTGTTTGCACACAAAATTAATTATTTGAACACTTATACATAAAAAAAATCTTTTCTAATTTTCAAATTTCATGGAACTGAGGTGTCACTTTTGAGATCGCCTGGCCCCGCTACCTGATGTGCGCGCATATGCCTTTTCAAATTTCGAACATTTTTTTTTTTTTTTTAGTAGAAAGGAGACGGATGGATCTTAATTGTACCGGAGCTTGCAAGCTTTCTTGTTTTGAGTTTTTATTTTGATTATGTGGTACATCAAATTTGATTATTTTTTTTTCTACAAAACTGGTTACATTAGATAATCTTTCAATCAAATCGTTTGTCATTATCTTCTGATACAAACAATTTATAACAAAGAAATAATTTTATGAGGAATGTTAAAAAAGACCCTGTGTGTTAACCACTCTAATCTAAAGATAATCACTGTAAAAGTATCAAAAATAAAAATAGCTGGTTAAAACTCACGTAGATGCGCATGCGCCACATATTTCGCTGCTCGCTGCAATTTCTTCATGGTTTATTACTTGTTTATTTAAATATTGATATAATGAATACAATTATCAAAAAAATAACATGAATAAGCATTTAAAATATGTGCTCCCAAGGTGCCCGCTTTCATGATACGGCACCAAACGCCGCAGCCACCTTCAGGTTGGCCTATTATCGTGCAAAACCTGAATACGCACTGTTAAAATATAAGAGCTACTACTCGTAAAACAAACGTTAAAAAAATAAAGTGCGAAAATCGAAAAATGACGCTAAAAAGTCAAGTTTATTACCAAAGTACGTCATATTATGAAAATTAACTCCTTTTAACAAGTACAACAAGACCTCCAAGTTTCGTTTGATTCCATAATTCCTATCAAAAGTAATCATGCCCCGTTTTAATGTAGCCCCGGTCTCCCCTACATATATTATACTTAAATGTATGATTAAAAGCTGTGAGAGAACTATTTAGTTTTTCTATTTTGTATGCTATTTTTAGTAATTATGCGCTTGCAAGCTTAAGCGAGAAGTTACAGGTATTTTTAATTTTGAATATAAATCAAGAAAGAGAGAGTAAGAGATAGACTGTTGCTTTCAGGGCAATGAAATTTTAGCCCCCGGTCACCCCTATCGTTTACTCAATCTGTAATTTAAGATAAAAAATCATATATCGATTATTGTCTTTTATGCAATATTAAAAAAATTAATGAATTATAAGGTTAATCAAACCATTAATCATTATTTTTAAGAGTGTAACTTTAAAGTTAAAAAATAAATTAATCATAAACTGGTACGAAAAATCTAATATTTTGATGATAAATTATACTTATTTCGGCAACAATATGTATACCTGCTACATTACATTATCTACTTAACTTGTTGACAAAATTAATGAGCTTGTGCATAATCGATATTTCGCTACTTACATCTGTCGTATGTGAATTTGTCGAAACACATATTAATTTAATTGGCTGTTTGCATATATACATATCTTGCATGATTGGTGCACATCATTTTAGTCAAGACTAAATTTTTACTGGATTTAATGTTGTTATGTACACAAATGCAGTTGAAAGAAAATTAAGAATAATAAATTAAAGTTTATTCACAATTTAAAGAAAAAAGTTCATTTATTATCGAATCACAGTAAAAATTGGAACTAATTGATATTAATTTTGATCTAAGATTTAAACTTACTTAAAGTGTAAGAAAATGACACAAAATAAAGCTATAATGGTTATGCTGTCTGACTGATTTTTAATAATTAATTACAAAGTTTCGGTGATCCTGAGTCAAAGTTGTAGCTTTCATCAGGTGAAAACGAGAATAAGCTTAAAGGTGTACACAATCTAGAATCTACGCTCGAACGAAAGCTTTTTAATTTACGGTAATTGTAACCAGAATATATATTTTGCTGTATATATTTTTGACATAATACAAACAGTATTCAAGTTGAATGAGTTTAATAAGCTTGAAAGACATTTTCAAAATTAATTACCAATATTCTAGACCAATATATATTAATATATTACTTATAACCAAAATATATTACCAATATTCTGTCGTTATATTGACAACGCAGTAAAAATATATTAACGTAAAATTATAAAGATAATGGTTAATATAATCAATTTTTTAAATCATTAAGCTAATTATGCAATTTAAATTATACTTAAATTTGATATTAAAGGGGATGGGTAAGTCGGTAACTCTACTTACCGGCATAATCACATTAAAAATATTTTTTTAATAAAAACAACGTAAAATTTACAAGTAGTAAAAAAAATTTTTTAGAGTGCCGACAATTTTATGACTTGAAAATTTTTTATTTGATAGATAATGTTCTAAAGGAGTGCATATGATCTTGGGTTTTAAATACGGTAATGTCGGTAATGTAAATTGTCGGTGTATTCCATCCCGTTAACAGTAACACGCTGCTTTATATTCTAATCAAAACCCTTTACATTTTTAAAATTTATGTTTTATTAAGTGCGATTTGTTACATATAATAACATTTTTATCATACAAATTGATTATAATCTTTTTAGTTAGTTTTCGGCTTGCATGTTGGAATAGATGCACATTCTTGCTCTCCAGTTTTAGCAACCTTGCATGAATCAGAGTATCCACATGATTCTTCTAATTCACAACGTGTAGAACCACAAATGCAGCTTTCATCTACAAAAATAAAAAGTTTTTATGTACATGGGCAGTAGATAAGTATTTTCTAATTATTCCGATAGAAATTTCATTATGATATATAATAGAAAAATTATATCTGAACAATTAAAATTTTCTCATCTTGTTATGTATCAGAATTACCACATAATTTTTATATTTGATTAATTAAATTTTAATAAAAAAATACAGGTAATAATTTTTTTAAATTATTGGACAAAAATTGTTCAAATTAAAATATATAATAATCATATTGTATCAAAACAATTAAATGAAAATGATTTTCTTCTTATTAATATAAGTAAATTATAAAAAAATTTTCTTTAATTATCAATTGTTTATTGCAAAATTAATTATCTATTAACAAATTAAATTTTTTTATTACGTATAACATATTTATCCAATTCAGCTACAATTTCTTAACCCATCATTAAAATTTTGTTAATTTTTTTTTTAATATCTACAAAATTATATCAAATTATAAAATCAAAAATTGGTAAAAAATTTATTTTTTCATAAATTTTTGAACATGAAAATTTTACTTTTATTTTTTATTGGCCCGTTTTAGAAAATTTGACTTTATAATAATAATTGAAGATATCATTTTGTTATATTGACAAATGATAAAAATTACAAAATTTTTATTATAAAAAACTAATATTTAAGCTCAAACGTATTAAATCGAGTGGCTATTAGATGTAGAATAAGTAATAAATAAACACTGTTAATGAAAAATTCTATTATAACTCAAACATATTTTTCAATAATTGACATTTTAGAGCAGAAAAGCGGTACGTATTTCACGCTTGTGTATTTGCTTGGATTGGAGCTCAATTTTGAAATTGCGCCCTCCGTGGCAATAAACGTAAATAAAATCTGGCAACGTTATATATAGATATACTGAAAAGTATATTGTTTGAGTCACGTGACTTTCTCTATATTTTTCAGTATATCTATACATAACGTTGCCAGATTTTATTTACGTTTATCGCCACGGAGGGCGCAATTTCAAAATTGGGCTCCAAGCGAATACGTTTAAAATCAAGACGTATTACATTAAATCTATTACATTAAAACATTCAGATATGAAAATCTATCGTCTCAAAAAATAAAATTTTGTAATTATACTCTTAAACCACCCAATATAAATAAAGTAAATAAAAATCATTTCCAAGTTGCAATTTTTAGGTTAGAGTGGTATAATAATCTATTTTTTAATTCATAAGCTTCACTAATCATGAATTTCACAGCTTTTATTTTTTTTCAATCATCTTTAAAAATTGCTTTTTTTAAATCTATTATAACCATGCTATATGCCAACCACGTGAGCAATTTGAGCCAATCATAATTAAGCCACATGATCTATCGTAGCCAATCGCAACATCAATATAGATCAAGGATAGAACTGTCCAACAGTGTCCATCATTCTTTTATCAGAGGAATTAATCATAAAAAGTAATTTTCTTACCTGCTGAGCTACATGTTTTATCTACTGAGCAACATTGCCAGTCTTCACATTCTTTTTGTCTATCACACTAAAAATGAAAAAATTAAAGCTATTTAGTATTTGAAAAAAATTGGCCTGAAAGTTATAAAATGGAAAATACAATTTTTTGACATAAAATTTTTCGATACTTTAATGCTTCGATTTAATAAATACATTTTTCATCATCCCAACCTCAAAATGACATCTTTGGTAGAGATTTTGAGGTTCTAACGATAAAAAATTATTTTTGACCTGGTGCAGGAGGTGTTTTTGTGCTTCACCCGATGTTCTGCCTTGCTTCGCTCAGCCGAACCACCTCCCGCACCAGGTCAAAAATGTACTATTTAATGCGTAAAAGAAGTTCAATAATATCATTAATAGACATACAGGTAATTATAATCTGTTTAAATAATTTTTTTTTGGCCTTAATGAATATATAATTTTTATCAAGACTGTACAAATATGTTTGAGCGTAAACATGTGCCTGAGTGTACGTAAATTATGTTAAAAGATTACTTAAATTAGTACTACTAATATATTAATGATAAAATAAGTTATAAATTATTTATACCTGTTCCGTCAAAATGCAGTTTATTGCAATTAATGCAAAGAATATGATATACTTTAAATCTATATTTTATTTTGACAATCAAAATGGCTGAAGAAAGAAAAAATAATTTTAGTGTACCATTGTAAATAATTCACAACTTATACTTTCTTACAGAGAAAGCTTCGCGATCGAAAAAAATTTTTTTTTCATAAGTTGCATTAAAAACACGTTTTATGATGTAAGAAAACAGAATATACTATTAACTTGAAAGTTTTTTTCCGTTCAAGAATTTTTTTTAGTGTGCGTATTTTCGTACGTACAAATCATTTAAAAATAGTATTTTTCGATTCAAGTGCAAGAAAATAGATTGTTACCTTGTGTGACGTTTTCGCCCGAGCGAAGCGAGGGTGAAATGGTCACACGAGTCAGGAATCTATTTCTCGTGCAAGTATCAAACAATATTTTTTGATACGACACATTTATAAAGCTTGGTTTTACATAATTATTTTTTGCTAAAATTGCGTAAAATCGAGCTTTACGTAAGGAGTATCAAAAAAGTATTTTGTTAATTCTAAAAAGTATTTATTTGAATATCTGCTTATTATTATGAAATATAAAGATAAATTATTTTCTAACTTACATAAATTGTGCCCCAAAAAACTGTTGATATAGACGATATATGATTCTATACTAGTAGCCACGTCGTAAAGTTGCAGCTTTTATACACTTGAGTTTTTTTGGTGTCGATTACTGATTTGAACTATGCATATTTTATTTTTGCTCAGTGGCAACATATGATTCGTCCACTTGTCTAAGCTAGCCTATCCACTTTGCAAGCCTGGATTGTTACCACGTCAGTAGATATTACCTCGTTGTCGCTTATGCGCAAAATTTTTTCGTGCTTTCGTGCACCGTTTCAGATAAGCAAGCTTGCTCACTCGCTTCCTAATGTTTGTGAACATATTTTTTCGAACTACTACATATGCAATTATAGCGGGCTGATTTCAAACAATTCTTTTCGCGCTTGCATTCGCTCTTATTTTCTTTTTTCTTATTTTCTATTTTTTATTACTCTTTCTTTTTGAAAATATGTGAGGTCATTTTTTTCAGTTTTTTTAGAAGTTTTGTACTTTGGATAATTTTTATTTATTTTTATTTTAGTTTAGGAAATATGGATCTTTATTAAATTGGAGCTTGCGAGCTTTCTGGTTTTGAGCTTTTGTTTTAGTGATATAATAATTCAAAGCATGATTAATTTTTTGATTTTTAAGCTAACTGTAATTTTGTAATAAACTTACTAGCGATATCTTAAGATAATTTTTTAACTATAGAATATTTACTGAAAATCCTAAAAATTATCCATTGCTATTATAATAATGAAATTCATCTGAAATTTTTCAAACTTTCTCAAGGCAAAACTCAACACTTAACTTGTAAAATAAAAATTCAATTCACATTTGTACTTTAAAATGTTGCTGTAAAGGCAGCTCTGTTACAATGTAAACTTAATTTAGAAGAAGTGGGATTAATTTTTCCGAAAATAGAACCACAAAAAGATAAAGTCCTAAAAATATTATTAATTTTATACTTACAAATGTAATTGATAGATAAGTTTGGCCCTGGCGGCTTTACTGTGCGACAACTTCTACTTATACGTATGATTTCCCGCAAGCAACCATCAATTTGGAGATCATCTTTTGCAATTTTTTCAGGGTAATAGCTTTTGATTTGTGCTCTTATCTACATCGAGCAAATAAAATAATTTATTTAATTTTTTTAACAAAAAAAATCATTTAGAATCTAATTCTTTTTATTGATTACCCAAAAAAAAA
>JAPYZE010004792.1:0-10065 GCA_030522805.1 Leptomastidea abnormis | reverse complement strand
TAAGTGTACCATATACCTATATATAATTGGCGAAACGTCTCTAGACTTTCGTCGCGAATGTATATATATAAGTATATATAAATAAGTATATAACTATATATATATATGTGTAGCGGGCAAGCTGATCGTGCGGGCAAATTCGCGTTAAAGGATAATTCCGTAAGTGAGAACGGACAGCTCTCCGGACGATTATTGTATACACGCCGTATCATATATATGTATATGTATAGGCTATATAGCCAGAGACTATTATGCTAATTTGAAAAGTGTGAAATTTCGAGCGCGCTCAGCTATATAATATAACTGAAGAGTCGTGAGTCGTTCTTTCTACGGTGGTCTACTTTACACAGTATGCGGTAGTATATACTGTTTATATATATATAAGAGATGTGGAGCTCTTGTGATGCTGTGTGTGTGTGTGTGTGTGTGTGTGTGTGTGTGTGTGTGTGTGTGTGTGTGTGTGTGTGTGACTTTCGTTCTGGCTATTATACGTTCTATATACATGTAGGGATGCATGTGAATATGTAAGTGGTATTATATGGTGTATACGGTTGTTTGCTAACTGCATGGCTTAATTTTCTTTAGAGAAGGTTTTTATAGGACTTTCGTTGCGGGGATTTGATTTTACGGTGAGAGTTTATAAGATTAGCGTATTAGTCGTCTGGTTAAATTTCAACAATTTATAATTTGGAACTTTTTTTATAGAAAATGTTAGCGAGATATTGATGGTTTATTGGTTTTGTATATTATAACAATTTTTTTTTTTAATTTTTAAATAATTTTTTAATATATTTATCATTAATTTGATTAAAATATTTTTTCAGAGGTCTTAAGCATTAAAAAATATTTAGGTATATTAAAGTTTAATTATTAATGTAGATCATTGTTTAAATAAAAATTATAAAGGCAAGTAATCTTATATTAAAGATTATTAAGACAAATATACAGCACTAATCTAATAATAATAATCCAAAAAATTTAATTAAATGACCATATACCAAATTACCAACCCACAATACGATAATACACTATATTTAAAAAAAAAAAAACGTGATCCACTTTAAAGCACAATATACCCATTACCAACGCTCCACCCAATCGATCCCAAAATAAAATTACAAAAAAAAGAAGAGGGTGTACGCACGTTCGCTCGCATTTATTATAAAACGTAAAATAAAAATAATAATAATAATAATAATAATAAAAAAAAAAAATAAAGTAAGTCTCGTCCAAAACGTTCTCAGTTCAAAATCCGTAGAGAAAGAGAGAAAGAGAGAGAGGCACGCCTTGGACCAAAGGAAAAACGCCGGCACGTCGAGGCGCATTATTAAAAGGCAATTTACCAATCTCGCGGGTAGAAAAGAGCTCTCTCTCTTTCTCTCTCTTAAAGAACGCGTTCTCCGCGCAAATTTTCAAGAGCTCTCCTTCTTTCTCTCTCTCATCGTATAAGAGCAGCCCCGATTAGAGCGGAAGAGAGAAAGAAAAAAGTGCGACGAAGGTACGAAAGAGTAAGAGAGAAATGAAGGGTGCGCGGGTATATATATGAGAAGGAAAAGAGAGGTGGGAGCGCGAGTGAGAGAAGCTAGCCGCGCGTATACAAGTACACCAGGTATATCATATATACACAGGGTCAAAGAGTTGCGAGAGGAATATAAGCTTGTACTCTTTCTCTCTTTTTCTTTCTTTCTTACTCTGGAGTTCAGGGAGAGAAAGAGAGATATTATCATACAACGCTGGGGGTCAAAGGGGGGGGGGAGAAAGGGAGGGGGTTTTAATAATAAACGGGTCTGTTAATTAGACTTCTCTTAGACGAAGAATCGCATATACACATACCCTGGCTATGCGTACGTATACCGGCGTTTATATACTTATAACATGTAGGTACATACCGAGGCGCGTATATAACTTTAAAGTTACAGCGGATACGTAATGTGCGTATATATGCTCATATAGCTCGTCGTTTGAATTTTACCTTCCTCATAGTTATATACTGTACTGACCCGTGACGACTATAGTGTGCGTCTGAGAATCGTCTCTACACTATTATAATGTTAGTTGTGTGTGGTGTGATGAAATATTTTTAAATGAGGTTTGTGCTTTTATCATTGGAAAAAAAGAACATTTAAGATTTTGATCGTTAAATAAAATGAAACGCGTGACGTGCTGCGTTTCATGCTCACAATCAGAGATTTTGATTTTATTTATGTAAAATGTATTTTTAAAAAAAAGCAATTTTAAAAATCAGTTTAAATCGGTTAAAATACGTATAATCGATTCAAATCGTTATTCTGAGAAATTTTTGACGATAGCACGAAACTCAAAATCATTTAAAATTAATTGAAATCAGAATGAAATCATTAAAATCATATTAAATGATGTGAATTCGATGAAATCGTTTAGAAATCGGTAAAATCGTTTGAAATATTTAGCGATTTAAAATCGCTAAAATTCACTTAAAATTGAAATCGATTTCACAAGTGAAAAGCTCCTTCTTATTGGGACTATGTAAAATGAAAAATTATAAAATTATATTAAAAATGTCGAGACCACCAGAACACAAAACTTTTTATAACAGATCATCGTTATTTCCTTTAATTTATTAGCTAATATGTATATCCCACAAGTTTAATTAAAATCGTAACGGATCCAATTTTTCAATCGAACACCAACGAACACACAAAACCGCCTCTCTCCCCAAGAAGCACAAATATATAATACAGAAAAATCGGAAAATTGAAGACTCGATTTCAAAGACCGCAATTAATAAAGCTAATGAGCGCGTGCGAGCGAGCGCGTGTGGTGTACATAGTAAGTCCATACGTATACATATACATACACAGCCGTTTCACAGCTGACCCATTCACAAATCGGCCGGACAATCAAAGTTATACAGTCAGCCACCCACGCTCGCGCGCGTATAGATCCCAAGTTAAAACAAAAAATAAAAGAGAAATAAAATAAAATGAAATGAAAAAAAAAAACGAGGCGATCAGCGAAAACGGTTTATCGCACGTGTGTGTGCTCGTTTGCTGCAAGAAGAGAGAGAACGTGGCGGAAGAGCTAAGAGAGAGGGAGGGAGGGAGAGTAGCATAGGGTAAGTAAAAAAAAGGTGGAAGGAAGAAGAAGAAGAGAAGAGAGTAGAAAAGAGAAGAAGAGAGAAGAAGAAGGGAGGCTCTCTTATACTCTTGCAGTCGCGCCGCACCGATCATCTGTGTGAAAGCCAAGAGCAATGACTCTTAACGTTCGCCTGTCGTGAGATCTTTCCTCTCTCGCGCGAGCGCGCACTGCTGACCCCTCCAACCCTCCCTTCCCACCTCTTTCTTCTTCTTCTTCTTCTTCTTCGTCTTCCTCCCTTTTTCCCTCCTCGTTTCATCTTTCTCATTCTCCGCGTGGCGTGCGTCTCTCTCTCTCTCTCTCTTTCTCCCCCTCATATACTTACATATAGCAGGGAGAGAGAGAGAGCGAGTCCAGCGGCTAACGCAGCGCGTGCATGTATAGCACGTGGGAGTGTGGGAGCAAAGAAACCCACCTGAAGAACGGACAGAGAGAAAGAACACTCGTGAAGATCTAGTCAAAGGGATGAGAGAGAGAGAGAGAGAGAGAGAGAGAGAGAGAGAGAGAGAGAATGAGAGACGAAGTAGAAGGTGGAGGAGAATGAGGAGGTGAAGTATAGAGGAACAGAGAGGGGGAGGAGGAGGTGGGTTACAGATATATACTATATAAGAGGCACGCGTGTGTGCCCCTTGCCTGATGCGCGCTGCTCTGCGGCCGCCTGTAGCGCGAGAATATGTTCGGCACGAGACTCTTCGGGCGAATGAGAGAAAGAGAGAGAGAGAAAGTAGGAAAGAGTAAGAAAGAGGCTAAGCGTGGAATTCTCTGAGTTGGCCGCGTAAGAAAGATTCGAAGGGGGTGGATATGTATTTGGGAATTCAAGAAATTTGGGGCTGCGCAACAGCAGCCTGCAAGCGCCGGGCTGTATGCTCCTGCTCTTGGTAGCTCGCGCTCAGGTGTGCTATATGTGTATATATAAACATGCGAGAGAGAGAGGATGCACCTTTATACGGGGAGACCCTGTGCTCGTTGTGTTCGACACCCCTACACGACTTGTCTCCACGACTTGATTTGTTACCTTGTGCTCTATTTATATTTCCATTCTACCCCCCTCCCCCTCCCTTCCCTTACCGTCGTCCATTTACTTTATATCCTTCTCATTCTCACTCCACCCTCACCCCTGATCTCTCGTTCTTTTCTCACGTACTTTATATATATTCTGCTTCGATTATATTCTAAAGACTACTTTTTTTTTATTCTTTTTTCTTTTCTTCTTTTATAAAGGAATGTTTTCCTTGCTCTTCGGCATTTTTTCTGGATCAGAGATTTAGATGTGCTTATCCTGAAAATATATTACTATGAGATGGTGATTAAAATTTTTTTTTTTTTTTTGATTTATGGATTTTTTTGTAATGAATAATTTTTGGTTATATAGAAAAAAAAAATTATAAGTGTATCTAGCATTTTGAACTCTTAATAATTTTTAACGGAAATTTAGATTTTTTTGAAATTAAAATAATGATAATTTAATTTGTTGAATTGCTCAAGTAATTTGAGTAGATAATTTATTTCTATTTTTAAAAAATTTCAACACTAAATTATGAAGCATTACCTTTGTAAGTTAATATGAATTAAAAATGACAGATCGTAATGTAGTTCATTCGACAAAACGCGAGATTCATAATCCACAGGTTGTGGGTTCAATTCCAGCGTCAATCGTTTTGAACTATCAATAACCCTTGCCAGAAATACACTACCTAATGTGTGTCAAAAAGGCATTAAAATTAAATTAAAATTTGTCGTATTAATACGAATTTGTACTACTTTTTTTTATCTTAACGATTAACTCATACAACGGCAAATAAATTTTTTACAATACTAAACTAAAAATAAATCCCCTCTTTTTTTTTCTTCCCATAATAACAGGATAAATTCAATAGCTAACATTAAAATATATATTTATATTAACGTAAATAAATTTAATTGTTCACCATCACATCAGTTTTAATACATCGCGTAATTTTAAAAGTCCATTCAAGCCACAAATATGCCCACGGCTAAAATTCACTACTACCCCCCTATATCGAATACGATCGTCCATCCACACACGCACTCAAATAAAAGAGCAAGAACTATGCAAGCAAAAAACGACAAACAATAATAATAACAATAATAATAATTTTGCTACGAGAGAGATAGAAGGAAAAAATCGTAGCGGGTGTTTGAGAAAGAAACACCTATATAATACGCAAGCGATCATCTTCGCGACGGCGGCGGCGGTAAGTGTCTGTATAGTGCTAAGTGCGCTTATACGATGGCTTACGCAACGCGACATATATACGCCGGGCAAAGTGCAAGCGCGTTTTCTCGCTGCCTCACACAGAAACTCCGGAGATTTTAATGAACGGAGCGACGCGTTCAATTATATGTACCGAGATATGTTATTTTGCCGTTTTAATTTTCTCCTTTTCGATTCTTTCCTTTTGCTATAAAGCTTTTTATTTGCGTGTACTTTTCTCTTTTCTTGTTATTTTTAGCTTGTTTTTTACGGAGCTTTTTTTTTAGATTAAGGCGATGGTGGTATAAGACTATATCGCTTGGTTAAAATCGACTTTTTTTTAACGTATAGTTACACTCTTTACGTTACATACGTAATGAGTAGAAAAGGTGAGGTGTAAAGAGAGAAAGACGTTTATGACTGTTAAAAGGGTGAACGCGGAAAAACCGATGCAAGTATATAGATACACACGCAAAACTTTCTTGAACTTACCGTACCACACACAGCACTTTGCGCCTTTTCTTAAAAGATAAGCTAAAATCTCATTGTGACTTTCTTTTGCTATGAGTAGCTGTTTTTTATTATGCTGATACAGAATCGTTTTATACCTGTCGTCGTCGTAGTCTTCGGCAAACTTTCATGTTCATATTATGTCGTTTCTATGTCGGATTGTAAATTACCTTTTGGCAAATAAAATTTTTATATTTTTATCTTTTTTGATGCTTTTACGTGTTATCGGTGTGGAATCTTTATGATGAATTTTTTTTTTTCATTCGAAAATCATTCGATATGTAAAATTATTGTATTTACAATACTGTTGTGTTAAACCTCGTTTTTTTCATAAATTATAAATATTAAGAGGAGTTTAATTTTAACATGACAACTTTAATCATAATAAAATGTAGTTCGTTTTTAAATAATGTCTACAATATAATATGCATATTTGCATTTAAGATTATAACGAGCGCATATTATGTGCGTTCAATAAGAAAGCTATGTATACAACGTTTAAACTTTACTGTATAGATACATGGTATAGGTATTTGTATTATACACCATGAGAGTAAAGCTTAGACAGAATACATATAATTTTTTTTTTTTTTTTTTTTTCAAAAAAATGTAAAAATTTATGAAAATGCGTGTATGGCAAAAGAGTAATAAATCTAAAACGCTATAAGTTTTAACACGTTGACAAGTTATAGTGCATAACATGATTCACGTTTTACTTCCACCAACTTTTGTGTATACCTTACTCTCTCATGTGAATTATTTATTTAGCCTGTATAGATATTTTTTTTTTTTTATTTTCTTTAAGCTAACCAACAATTTAGGATGTACATTACATTTTCATTTTATAAACAAAAAATTTTTCAAAAATGATATATGGATATAAGTAAGCTGTTATTTACCTTAAGAATGTGTGTGTCTGTGTCTCTTGTGTCATTTGTTGATGATACAAGTAAAATTTAGATGAGATTTTCTTTACTTTTAGAAATTGTCTAGACTCTGAGAAATTTAATATTTTTCGTAAAATAAAAATTATTTTTTTTTACACGCGTCATTGATTTGAAAATCATTATAGAAGACTCAAAAAACTTTTCATGTAATATGAATCTCTCTCACTGCTTATATATACACATAAAAATGATTAAACGTTGCTTGTTCAATTACTTCCAACAATGGAGCTTGAATGAATTGGTAAAAGGAAAATTATCAAAAATTAGGCAAAGTAAAAGGCGCGAATAATCACTGAAATAATGTAATAAGTTTATTACGTAATAAATTTATTAATGTTTTGTAGCTTATGTAATAATGAATGATATCAATGTAATATGAAATACGGAAGGCGTTTTAATAAATATATTATGACGATTTAAAAAATATTTCAGTTGCAACGTAATTTTCTATCAAGCTGTTTTAAATTAATTAATTTATAAAATTTACTTACTTTTTTTTTAAAATTAATCATTAAATTAATAAAATTTGTTCAGCAACATTGAAAACTACTAAATTATAACACATCGGTATATTCAAATAGCCCGCACGCGTAGACATATAACATTTTAAATAAGAAAAAAAAGAAAAGAAAGAAAGAAAGCATAAACGGTCAGTGGCTAAAATCGAGTAGCTCTGAAACCGCAGTCAAAGATTGAGAGGCCCTCCTTCGAGTTTAAAAAACCCGCGTCTGCAGTAGTCTTCGTCATCTCACCCCCTATTCGGTTATTTTCATAAATCCTCGAGCAGGCATAAAACGCTCGGTTAAAAGAGAGCGAAACAGAGCGCGACGCTCATATATACATACATACATACATACGCACTTTTTTATATTTAGTATAGAGTATAGCAGAAAAGGGAGGCGGCGGTAAAAAAGCATTCCATCTGACGACATTTGAAATGTAAAGGTAGACAGTAAAGGAGTAGTATGAGAGAAAGAGAGAGAGATCCATATTAAATATTATCCAGCGTTCAAGTGGGTACGGCTGCTGCTGCTGCTACTCTTGCGAGAGAAAAATGCTACACACTTGACGGCTGCATTATAAACGCGTACCCCACACATACACACACGTGAGGTATAATATAAGACTGCGGACTCGAGTATACCCAAGTCTGACTATATATGCTATATATGCAATATGCTGCTATGCAAGCACAGGTACGCCCATTGGTGTATAGACAGCCAAGAGTGCACCGCACACTATACGCTTGACTCGAACTCAAGAATATATATAGCTGCACTTGTTCGCTGTAGCTTTAAGAAAGAGATTTGACGAAGCTTTCAGTCGTGTATGCAGGTTTCTTTCTTTCAGGCACTTTGTCTTTTTTTGTTGGTTGGCTAGATTATTTTTTTTTGCTTGTGCGATTTTGAATTTGATGTTTTTTTCACTGCAGATATCTACTTATTGGAAACGAAATGTTATTTTAGAAATTTTAGTGAAATTTGTGATTTTTGCAGAAAGTTAAGGGTTTGAATTTTTGTAGAACTGAGCAGATCAAGAGATCTGATGTAGATTGATATGTTATTCTTATTTCATGAAAAATGTGTGATATATCATATATATTTAGTGCAAACAAGTTGTGCGTGCATGTAATAAATACCATATCGTAATTTAAAACGATAAGCAAAAGAGTTTTTGAAACTTGTTATTATCATTGAAAACAGCATGCTAATTAATATCAACTTCAAACTATTATAAACACATATATGTATGTTTAATACAAGCGTCAATTTTTCCAAACCACTTATATATCTATTTGAAATTAACTTTGTCAAGTGTATATATCTCGTATATATATTCAAACATCTATATTTAAACGTTGTGATAACTTGCATAATTATTATTTCTTTCTTTTTTTTTCCCTCTTTCATTTTCCAATAAGTAAGCGTCATACACATACTTACATACATACATGCGAGTTACATAAATGTTTTACTAACTGCTTTCAAAATTAATTCGATCGTATATTAATATAACATGCGTATATATACATGTGAACATACATTTATATCAACACACTGATTACTTAATAGCCAACCGACACATTAAGCTAAATCTAAAACAGATCATTTAATTTCAATTTTAATTTAAGCACAACCTTTTTATTTTTCTTCAAGCCTACGTATGCACATACGTATATAAAACCGCAAAAGAGCGTCAGCAATTAAGTGCTACCGAGAGAGAAAGAGAGAGAGAGAGAGAGAGAGAGAGAGAGAGAGAGGAAAATCACGCTGTTAACTTCATTTAATATGAAACGTTATCAATTATGACAACTTCTTATAATTACCAAGCCTCTTTAACAAGTGTTATAAATTATAACTTTCAAATAATTTCTATAAATTTGAGGCTTAGTTACTATTTATCTATAATTGGAAAAAAAAAAATTTTTATCATTAATATATTTCCTGCTAAAGAGCGACCCTATTCAAAGTAAGCTTAAACTCTCAATTACAACGATTATAAGCTAATAAATTAATATGCTACAAGAAAAAAAAAGCTTAATAGAATTTTTGGTAAAAAATTTATTTGTCATAAAATTTTACGAATTTTTATTACAAAATTTTTTTAAAAAAATGTTGACACATAAACAATATAAGCTATACATGCGTGAAAACGAATACTTCTTAATAGTTAATTAAGTGAATATTCAAGGTCTGTCAACATAATTATAAAAGAGTGATCCAAGCTGACATGTAGGTATACGGTAAGAAATGTAACGCTAAAAATAGAAAATCATAGTCATATCCTCTTGAGACATTATAAGATGTAAGAATACGGATTGTTAAGTTAAGACCGAGGTAGCAAGTATATAAGAATGAAAATAAGGGAGAGGGAAGAAAAGACTACGAAGATATCACTCAATGGATATAAGAGTCAAAAGCTGTCTAAGACTCGCAAGTATACATAAGGAAGTTCCCTAGTACGGGTCTCCATAGACATTTTGATAGGATGGACCAGTTTTAAATATCAAAATTTTGTGCGTTGGTCACTTTTCTAACAGCAGCATGAGTTTGGTGACATTATCTGCTTTAAAAAATTTTTTATCATCGATTTTGTAAAAGTGAATTTATCAATATTTCTAAAATTAATTCCCAGTATGGATCATCTACATTTTTCATAGATATGCTGGGCTTGAAAAAGCGCGAAGTCTGTTTTTGGCTGGCCATGGATTACATGTCTCGAAGCGAGCCACAAACAGACTACTGCGTCTCAAAAAAACGCGAAGTCTGTTTTTGGCTG
>JAPYZE010004790.1:0-17895 GCA_030522805.1 Leptomastidea abnormis | reverse complement strand
AATCGAGGTTGATCCTAAGCTACAAGCCGTTAACAACATCTTTTGATTCCATTTATTGTCACAAACTTTTCGGCCCGTACATTCCAGCAGCAACTTAAAAATCTGAAAAAAAATAACAAGGAAAAATTTTGTTATGTATTAATTAACTAATTTAACGTGTAATAAGAAAAATTTTGAATAATATTTGATTTTTTCAGTATATATTAATATACACTTACAGATAAATCGTTCATCTCAATGCATTTGAACCAATAATTGTAAGGACTTGTATTGACAAGTACATCACCCCAATTGAAGACTTTCAAAAGAGTATCTGGATTGGATCCGTGACTAATTAGTAACCTGATGACTTTGTGATTGCCGCTACAAATAGTGACTTTGTGATTGCCGCTACAAATAGCCCGAGAAAGTGTACTGCAGCCCCAAATGTGGATGGGCCGATCGTAATCTGGAATGGCTCCATGTGCGAGCAGCAACTCGACTGAGACCTCATCGCCTTGTTTTGCAGCTAAATCAAGCGCAGATTCAGCGTAATTCTTGTTATATATCACATTTAAATAAATATAATTCAGGAGTGTTTTCAGTTGTTTGTGATCCTTTTTTGATACGGCTTCGTATATTTCTTGTGTATCCACTGATACTCTTCTTTTCCATGCTTGAAACTGATATAAATAAATTACATACTTATAGTAAAAATAAAATACATATAGTTCCTTTTTATATTTTAATAAATATTTACTTTATATTTTAATTACTAAGGCCCTTTTAAGGCGCTAGTTAGAAAAAAAAGTCTTGTAAATTTTCTGTTATCTTAAACAGTTGCTTAATAAATATACAAAGCTTAATGAAAATACAATCATTCTTGCTACCAAAAAAAAACTTCGTGAAAAAACTGCATTATTTACATATTTCCTTTCTTAATTTAATGTATATATATATATATATATATATATATAATGCTTTGATACAAATACGAGAAATAAGTATTTTTTGTGAGCTTCTCAAACAATAAGAATAATAAAAAATTTCTTAACTAAAATACACAATTGACAATTTCTTTCACATTCAAAATAGTATATTTTACGCACCACGGCTGGGAAAGTAAAGACCACCAGGATATTAACGCCCGAGGCGAAGCCGAGCCAGGCGGGAACCTGGTGTTCTGAGACTTCTTTACTCCCTGCCGTGGTGCGTATACGACTTTTCCGTCCGAAGCAGCCAGTAAGCAATAACTTCCCTTCGGGCGGCGGCTGGGAAGTTGACGTTTCCCGGCTGGAGGACGGAAAAATATATTAAACTGTATAAATATAATAATTTATCTTACCATATCCAATAAATTGGCTGCCATTTGTGAAAACATTTTTTTATCAAAATAAAATCAAACTGTACGTTTTATCGCACACTTTGCTATACAAGTTACGAAAAACTAAAATTAATTTTCCTTTGATAGAAATTTGTGATCAAATTTTAAGTGTACACTTGAACTTCTTAGCCTACGCACGCTTCCCTTTCACTAATTCCATTACCTGCGATGTTCTGATGCATTATACAGACCCAATAATTTTTGAGGCCAGTTGCAACTGTATTGTATATAATAGCGTTGTACATGTTACCTGATCCTGAAACAGACACTGTACAATATTGATTTTATAATATAAAAATGTAAATTTTTTTGATTAAATATAATTTTTTTAAAAAACAGTAAATGAAATAATGTGCTTAAATCTTAAAACAAGTGTGTAATGAATTGGAACTTAAATTGTTTAATAATAATATATTTGAAAATTTCAGTAGCCTCTTATGTTGGTTGTTTCAAGATACTCTAATGTAAATGATTGCAATATAATTATTGTACAAGATTTTTTTTTTAAAATTAGTTCGATTGCAGTCAGCAAGCAACCCTTCGAGCAGACGATAAAGCTATATATATATATATATATATAGGTATAGCATTGCACAGTGCGTGTGTTGATTGAGCTCAGCTGATTTCTACTGCATTCGGTATATCCACCTACACGCAAGAAAAAGAAAGAAAGAGAGAGAGAGAGAGAGAGAGAGAGAGAGAGAGAGAGAGAGTGGTGACCTTTTTCTTTTTGTACACTGCAAGACGCGGTATAGGACGTCCGATTTGTAGCATAAGATTTCGACCAGAGATTTTTTTTCATAACAATACGTCTTGTACAGTTCATTTCCTCAAATGAGCCTGATACTCTAAGGACCTTGTGTGCAAACTTATTCAAGTAATTTATATATACTTAATTGAGTGAGGCAAAAGGAAATAAGGTGAAATGGCGCAAGAAGAAAACTTTGAGCAGGTAATTTTCTAATATAACCTATACACGATAATAATCGCTAGATTTAATTATATTTATACGATTACCCTTAGGGCTTATTCCTTTTATAGCTGCGCTTTAACAACACGGAAAGACTGATAATACGATTGAATTTTAGATATTCGATGTTAAGTTTTTTTTTTAGAATTAAATATAGAATGCCAAGGTTTATTTAGCTTTTATTGATTCTTGCTGCTTGGAAATAAATGCTTTGTTTTAGATTATTAAATTTTATATTTGAATCTTTAAAGAAGTATAACTGTTGGAGAATGTTGTGAAATGATGTTTTTTAATAGATGAATTGAGGATAAATTATAATTTCAGAAAACTAACCTTTTTAATGTTATTGTTTACATTGGCATTGTTTACGTGTTGATACTACAGATGTAAATATTTATTCATGACAAAATTGATAATCATTCTTACTTTCTTACATTTATATTTTAAAGAATATCTTCTGTTATCCAAACTATTTTTCTTTTTAGTTTGAAGATGAGGAAAGTGAAATCCCAATTGGAGCTAGCTTAACTAGTGCTAGAAAACGACTTTTTTCAAAGGAGCTGCGATGCATGATGTACGGTTTTGGAGATGATCAAAATCCATACACTGAAAGTGTTGATTTATTGGAGGATCTTGTGATAGAGTATATTACTGAAATGACACATCGCGCCATGGAAATTGGTAGAACAGGAAGAGTTCAGGTTGAAGATATTGTATTTTTAGGTAAAAAATATATAAGATTTTGTTTGACATTTCATTTTAGAATCATAAAAAAAATGTTAATTTAATTTTATTTAATTTTTAGTGAGAAAAGATGCCAGAAAATATGCCAGAGTAAAAGATCTTTTAACTATGAATGAGGAGTTGAAAAAAGCCAGAAAAGCTTTTGATGAAGTCAAATATGCAGGTAACGTCACTCAGTAAAGAAGACAGTGCTTGTGTTTGTTATTTTGTCTTTGAAATTTTCTGTATTCCACAAATATTTATTTACATCCTCCAATTTATAAATGTTTTTTTAATTCAGATAAGAGTGCATGTTAATCCTGTTCAGTTTCAAGCATGAAAGGTACCTTTACATCAAATAATTTTGTATCCTTATTATGTAATCAATCATAAATATAAATTTTATTTTGTTTACTTGAATACCTCATTTTACAATAATTTTATTGCTTTAAAAAGCATTATATTATATTTTTATATAATATAGCAACGCTTACAGCTAAACCACAACTTTTGTACAAATAGCTTTTTTACAAATAATTTTATCCTTAAACCTTAAAATTCCAATTTTACAATTAATAAGTTTTGTACTGCATGTTTGCATGAAATGTAAATTGAAAGTTTATTATACAATGATCAAGCAATTCGCCAAACGGCCTGTTTTGCTGACAGAATAACGTCGTTCAAACCAACACCTTCGTATGACGAACCACAAAGTGCCATGGGAATTTTATGAGAGGAGATGTAATTGTTGATACGCTGAAGTCTTTGATTATGACCAACAACATGCTGTGGAATACAATCCTTCAGAATAGCAACATCATGTTCAATAGGATCTTCTTCTATATTGAGTATATTCTTTGTTTGATTTATTGCAACAGATAAAATCTGGTCTTCTGTTGTGCCATTGCCAAAGTACTTGTCAAACCATTTACCACCCAGCATAATTGTTAGTACCTGCAAATCGATATATAAGCATAAAAGTATTAAACAAAATTTAGACTTTTTTATATTAATTTTTTAAAATACTTTAATGATTAAAATACTCTTTTATAAAATGGAATTCAAATAAATTATTAAAATAATTTTTTAGTCACTATATTATTATTTAAGTCACTTACTGTGTCATTGCCCATATTAAAAATGCATGAATCAAAAATAATTCCTAGAACTGGTAAATTTTCTTGTGGTGGAACAAGAAATCCAAAAGCTTCTAAAGGTAAAAGTTTTCCAGGAAAATGAAGATTAACGACAGCTACAGTAACAGATGGTATGGCTTCAAGTTCTTGTGATAATTTTGGATGCTGTTTTTGTAACAAACGAGCTAAACTTTTTGCTGGTAAACTAGAGATAACTTTAGAGTGTTCTTCCACCTTTCCATTGATTAATAAATCAACCCTACCTTCTTTGAATGAGATATCTTGACAAACTGTTTTTGTATTTATTTTTACATTAGGATTGGAATTTAAGTTATTTTTTAGTGCAATTGGTAATTGTTCAAGTCCACCATCTAAACTCCATACAGACCATTTTTCAGTTTTAGCTCTAGTTGACAGATGTTGATTATTTTTGATAGTATTTTGTGTTTTGCTTGTAGTTTCTTTATTTTTAGAAAAAATTTTTTTTAAAGAATTTGACAAAAGACCTTTAGTTATTGAACCATGCTTTTGTTCATATTCAAAAGCAGTTTTTAATAAAAAATTAACACTTATTTCTTTTGCATCACCTGCACAAATTCCACAAAGCATCGGACTTATTAAATAATCTGCCACATCCTTACCAAACCTTCGTTCAACAAAATTATACATACTATCATCTTCTTTAGGAACTTTTTCAGCTTTTAAGTCATTCCATACTATTGAAGCTAAAGGTCGATTGAAAGGTTCATTAACTTTAAACAAACTAGTTAATGAATTTGGCAATATGTGCAATTTTTTATTTACATAAATTAATCTGTTAGTAGCTGATGGATGTGATCTTTTAATTGAAATAAGCTTATTTCCTAAATTCAATTCTTCAACAAGTTGCAAGGTATTTTCTCCAGCAGGTCCTCGAGGTCTTATAGTGCGAGGTCCCTTTTCAAATAATTTTCCTGTGGTTGTTTTAGTACTTTTAATCCATCCTCCAAGACGATCTGATGCTTCATATAAAGCAATAGAGCCAAGTTTTGGATTTTCAAGACAATAATATGCTGCGCTCAAGCCAGATATCCCTCCTCCTAATATTGCTGTCATTTTGAACCTATAACAATCAAATGAAAAAATGATTTAAAATTTTCATTTTATTATTTAAACAAATTTTGTTTCAATATTAAACTAATAAAAAATAATTTATTATTGAAAAATTATATAGTTAAAAAAAAAAGTTACTTATGTCATAAAGACAAGTCGAGCCCATAAAAAAATGTAAAAAAAAAATTGATGAATATGTTATGTTCACAGTAGCATTAAGTTACTGAAATATGAAATTTATTCTAGTTTTGAGTGTTTTGACAAATGTTATCGCCTGATCTATAATAATGTATTATACATACGTGACTAAAGCATAACCTAGAATAATCTCAGCCGGCTAGCACAGCTGATACGACAGAAATTAAAGAGGACTCTATTTATTTTATTTATTTGATATATATTTATATTTTTTATAATATAACTTTCACAGACAAAATTTCCACATAAATGCAACAGAGAAAAGATTGATACGTATCATCGGAGTATTTGGAGTTTCGGAGCAGTAGCAGACGATATTTTTTTTTCCTCAAACATTTGCATTTCTTGCGGCTCGGTCGTGTTTATACCGTTATAGAGCGACAATCGTCTTATGATAATTTTTAGATATTTTTAGAATTATGTGTAGACATAGATGCCGGTTTAAATTTGGTTTTGTTATATTATTTCTTGTAAATTTGTTGGAATGGTAATTTGCATACTATGATTTTTAAGGAAAAACTTTGCTTTTCCTTATATTAGATTTTCAAAGAAAAAAAAAATTAATAGGTAAAACCGATATAAGTTACATGATTGTCACGTTTATAGTTACAATAGAACTGTACACTATTTTACATCCTCTAAATCATTTGAATTTTTAATTCTTTAACAATAACTAATTTAAAAAAAATCTTTGACATTTTCTAAATATAAAAACTTAAACGTACTTTCTTAAAAAAAAAAGATTGTAAAGTACGCGTGACAAGTTTAATTTAGAATTCAATTTTTCACATTCGACTTTTTTCCTTTAAATTTTCTGATTTTAAATTCGTAAGACACCTACTAATTCATCATTATACATTAAAATAAAATAAAATCCTTTCTTATCAACTCCTCTCTTAAAATAACTTCAATTATTACAATTTTATTTTATATTGATAAGTAATTTCAGAACATTTACACATAATATAACAAAATACAACTTATAATCAATTAAAGCTCGACTTTATTTTTAAAAATACATTATAAGTCGAGCTTATGCGCACGCGTGCTTGCGGTCGACAGATCCTGATTAATTGGCCGGCTGTAGATTCTTCGATTGACGCACATACATAAATATACGTGTAACAATATAGATATATATATTTCAGTCAGTCAGTCAGTCACTAGTAGTATAGTCGCGAAGAGAAGCTGGATGATGATGGAACAGCCTCCAGCAATAGCAGGCAGCATTATATAAATTATGCCGCAGTAGGCAAAAATAAAATATAAGCGCGCATGCGCATTTCGAATTCTTTCATTCTTTGCACCTCCACCTCCGTCGACTCGTCGATCGTCGTCATCAGTTTATATACACACATGCAAGAAGCAACTCGCAGACAAAATCCAGCATGTAGTATATCAGTTAGAAACAGTATTTTATAGTCTTCCAAACAATCGCAGCATCCCGGTAATGTGTGCAAAAAGTTTTCTTCTGTGATTTAAGCTCTAAGTGCAGTAGCAGCAGAGCTTTTTAAGCTCATCAGTCTGCTTCAACCATAATAAGCAAGGCAATCTTGCAAGCTTCGTTATTCTCTAGTCTTACTTTTTTTCTTCTTATTTTAAAACGCGATAATAATCACTGGATAGTCTCATTGTAATTCAGGGAGATTCTATAGCTCTCCATGGTAAAAGGAAAAAAAAGAGAGATAGATAAATCTCAAGAAAAGGAACAAGGAAATACCCACCAAGAAAAGTAAGTTTAGAAGTGAAGGAGGAAGAGAGGAAAAAAAAGGAGAGAAAGAATACAAGTTTGTCTCTATGAATGGCATACATAATGCTCGCGGATCATCCGCATGACAATGGCGCATTGAAGATAGAAGCAGAGAAGACGAAGAAGAAGCCGCCAACGACAACGGTGGTAGCTACTGGTCCAACAATAACAATAACAATAATATATCCTACCAGCTCCCTACTCTCTCTGTTACAACTACAACTAGGTAGTTGAAAAAAAAAAAAATATATACCTACCGGCTAATGGAATTACGAGAGAGTTATTACACAAGCGTCAGCAGTAGTAGTAGTAGTAGTATAAGCATCATCAGCAGTAGCAGACTATCGCTACCGGCCGGCCTCGTACGGATTCTCAATCGTTGGGGAATACTACTTTGGAACCAGTCGTACTCCAGACGTGCTTTATAAAGGAACATTACTTATATTCCTTTGTATGTCTACATGTACATGCATCTATTGTAAAGTTTATCTGCATAAAAAAGAAAGACAAACACAACTCATCTGTTTATTTAAATAAATCATCTCAGTTTTTAATTAAATCATGAGGGACGGTAGCAGGTTGCTTAGGCTTTTGCTCAAGGTCGCGGAGAAAGCGGCTAATATTGCACGAGTATGCAGACAAGATCGAGCTTTATTTTCACTACTTGTTCAGGAGAAAACTGCCGAAGAAAAGAATCCTCGATTTTTTCAAGATTTTAAAACTCTGGCTGATGTGCTTATACAGGAGACTATACGTCATGATATTGGTCTTGAGGTAAGGATTATTATTTTGTGCTTTTTTTTTTTTTTTTAATTAAGGGTGTATAGATTTATGATGTATGATGGGATAAATGATGTATAGAGTTATTGTGGTAAAAAAATTGTGATATAATGAAATAGAATAAAATAAGTTATATTTTATTTTATTATATTCCAGTTTCCAGAATTAGCAGATGCTGTAAGAGGCGAAGAAAACAATGTTTTTAGTAATACATTAGGGGAGACTATAACGGTCGAGGTATGTGCTAGTGCTGAGGAAACAGCAGAGCTTTTAAGACGAGTATTGGACGATGATCGTATTGCAGCTGAATTATTATCTACCGAAGTTCATCGAGATATCGTACTTGCGGATTTACCATTTCAATCTAGGAATGTACCAACTGATATTGACCTTGACATTGCGGATCTTGGTATTTGGATTGATCCAATAGGTATGTGATTAATTGTTCTTTTGATAATTGAGCTTGCAAGCTCTGGTGTTTGATTTAGATATTGTGGCTTATTATTGCATTTATTTTTTTATTTATTTTTTTTTTAAATCAAGATATTGCTAATATTTTTTTTTTAATTTATTTGTTATCATTGTTTGTCATGTATTTTTATTTATGAGATATCGTACTTTTTGATTGATCATTTCGTAATTACGAATATCTGTTCTATTTATTGGAAAATATAATAACATTTTTCTAAACGTTCGTTATTAATTAAAACAACTAATTAGACAAGAATTGAAAATAAATCTATCTTCTTGCAAGTCATTATAATATTTAATATTTACGTGAATAACAAGTTATTTTGATCAAAATTTTATTTAATTTTTAAAAACTTTTTTGAATATTGAATTATTATCTAAATATTTCATCAGAAAAATCACATGTTTACAGATTCGACAGCTGATTATATAAATGGAGGCGAAGTTATTGATGATACAACTGGTGCACATCTAAGTGGATTGCGCTGTGTGACTGTACTTATTGGAGCTTACTTTAAAAGCTCGGGTCTGCCGGTCATGGGCGTTGTTAACCAACCGTTTTACTCGCAAAATGAAACACAGTGAGTTTAAAAAATAAATTTAATGATATTTCTTTTTTTTTATTCAATGACTTGTTACAGAAATTATTGGAGGAAAATTTATTTTTTTACTTAATTTGCATTTTAGTAAAAAAAAAATTTTATTTATAGCTGAGCTTTTTATCGTCCCGACTGACATATAAAGATAATATCTCATAATGTTGACTCTTCCAAAAAAGGAATATTTTGACATCGGCTTTAACAATAGCACATTTCGGCATATACTTTTAAAACGACTTATATCTTGATTTTATTCAAAAGAAGGAATATATTAACCAAGTTCAAGCTCCTTTGACATAATATTTTTTTTTTTAGAAGTGTAAATTTTCAAATCGTTATTTTACAAAAGAATAATATGTTATCATCATGACACCCTGGATTGTGTAAGATTTTTTAAAAAAATCCTTTAAAAAAAGATTATATTGCCTAGACAATAAAATATTTCTCAAATAATTCAAATAAGAGCGAAGACTCTTTTTTTATATTTAATTTTATTAAGCCGTTATGACACTCTATTGAGCGTATTTCGGCATATTAGTTCTCGTGCAATGGTTTAATTAGTAGACAAGAGAAATCGAACCCACAACTTATGTATTACAAAATCCGACCCTTATTAACCAAGCCATTCTTATATTTTTTTTCATTCTTGCATAATAACCGATTTAAATTAAAAAAAGTTTTGTCAGCTAAGCTTAATATTTGTTATTAAAAATTAAAAAAAAAAAAAAATAAAGAGTTTAACACGGTTTTTATTTTAATTACTTAATAGATATTTAATGTATATTTGTATTTATTTTCTAAGATAAAATTGTATTATCTATTTTTAACGTAATAATAGCTCAAACGTCGAAAAAAATAATTGTATATTGTATAAGTTTGTTGGTATAATTTCATACAAATGTCTATTATTTAAAAATTATGATCTTGTTAAAATCATTATTAGTTTATATTTTACACTTGACTTACATAAATAATAAAAGCAATTTTGTAAATTAAACGATTGCAAGCACATAAACTTATGCATAAGTGCTTATTATCAATATATTCTTTCTTTTTTCAGATGGAAAGGCATTTGTTACTGGGGATATTCCAACAACGACGTTGTCTGCTGCTCAATTCCTGAAAAAGAAGATACGGAAAACAAAGTAATCCTGATTAGCAGAACAGAAGATGCAAGTATAAAATCGAAGCTGCAGAAAGCTCAATTTAAAACTGTGGAAGTTGCTTACGTACTTTCAAAAGGCTCGACTTATCGATGGGACATTTGCGGTCCACATTCGATATTACAATCACAGGGTGGTGGTCTTGTGGATTATCAAAAATCCATAAGTAACGTTGATAATAACTGTGATGCTATTATTAAATATTCTCATACCGATACGCAAGTTTGTAATAAAGGAGGATTAATTGCATTTAAAAAGAAAAATACGTTGGATACTTTATTGAATATTCTGCGTTGATGTAAATTTTTTAATGTTATATATACATGTACAATGGACGTAAAATATTGAAATATAAAAATACCATATTTTGGCTGTTGACGGCTCGATATCGAGTATGAATGTTTCAATGTTAAATATACCGAGATAAAATATAATGACTGTAATATAAGTTATATATTAAATGGGATAACGGATACTTAAGATGTTTCAAAGAATTTATTTTATTTTATATTAAAACGACAAAAAGAACCCTGCGAATTATACAATATAATTGACGTTGTCTTTATTCCAAGCAACGCATATCACTGTGATCATCTGTTTTAACTGTAATACTTTGTGAGATGTTGATGTTAAGCAAATAATAATAATAATAAAAAATATACATGAAAAATTTAAGAAAAACAATTATTTTTTTTATTTAATTTTATCCTTTGGGATTGTTTTTTTTTTCATTTTTTGTTTTGTTTAATATATATCACAATAAATTTAAGTACAACAATGGCTCGTATAATATTTATACATATATATGTAATATATATACACATTTAAACAGACTCTTCTGCTTGAGTTTCGAGCTGAATGAAATGCTTATGTACGGGTGTTGATGTTCTTGAAGGATTGTTGTATCGAACGCTTGCACTTCGGTTCATACCTCTCTGGATACTGTTACCTCGTTTTGGTATGCTGACGTATGTCGTGCAAGTGTTTACTCTTCTCAAGCTAGATTGACATTGCCCGTTACCACCTGGAAGTATACAAGTGATAATTTTTTTTAAATTATAAATCTAACGAATAAAAGAACAGAGCAGATTGAAAAGAACAGATTGAATTAAATATTATTGTTTGATAAAATTAAAATCTAAGTCATTTTAAGATGCTATAGAATAGGACCTACTGTTTTTTGCATTTTCATCATTTTATTTATAATTTTTAATTATGTTACTGTTAATACTAATGTTAATCTAAATGATTAAAATACTTACTCTTTTTTCTCCAGTTATCAACAAAAATATTTAAATTTTTTTTTGTAAGTTAACGTGATGAAAAAAATTTGATTAGAATTAAACTTTTTGGTAAAAGTTTCAGTAAAAATTATTGCATTTATGTATAAAAACTGTAACCTTAACTAAATTTGTTTTTCAATATAAAATTAATTTTACAAAATAATATGATTATTATTTTTATTATTGTTGATGTAATTCATAACTCTATTATATTCTAAAATTTTATTCAGACAAAAACATTTCAAAAAAGTTTGCTACGTGATTTCGACATCTTTGAGAGAACCTTTATTTCTAACTTTGTCTAAAACTTTATTAAAAAAAGTTTCAAGTATAATTAACCTTCTTGTACATCCCAAAATTCTATAGTCAATAATTTGATTGGATACTTGAAGCCCATGATTAAAAACAAAAGTTTATTTAAAATTTTACTTTTAATTAAAATAAATTTTATAATAAAACGTTTTAAATTAAAAAAAAAAAATTTTTTTTAATAGATTTTATATTATTTTTCGATTACGTTTGTATAAAAATTATTGAACACCGGTAAACTGCATGATTTTTTTTTTCTTAACTATCTAAATCAAGTATTCCAGAATATTTTTTTAATTTTGAAAAGGATTTAAATCAAAGTGAATTTATTAAATAAATATATTGAATAAAGTTATTAAGTAAAATAAAACTGCTATTCAATCATCTATAAATCATTAAATAGCTATTCCTCAACGAATGCTATTTAAATACAAATACTTATTTTTGAAAGTAAAAAAAGATTGAGTGAAATCGTTTTTTTTCTTCGTCAAAGAGCTTACGTAAAGAGATTCAACAAAAAAGTTCACTTTTTTCTTATGGCCTGCTTATACGTCATCATCTATATGAATGGGGCCGAACTACATGGATAAATTTAAAATTTCTAAAAGAGCTTTTCTATGGTTTTTATCAGCATCCATTTAGCATTGCTATTATCTATATATACATCGACTTCGAAAGAAAAAAAAACAACCTTCTACCGGCTGCTTATAAAGTTTCCAATAAGAATTAATATTGCTAAAATTTTGTTCTTATAACAGCTAGTTTCGACTAATTATTGATTTTATATTATCTACAGTTTGTCAGTAAATTTTCAAGCCATTAGACGCAATCACGTTAAATTATGGTAATTTTAATCATAGTAATTTTACTTAATTTAAAAATATAATTATTTTGTTCAAATTTTTATTATTTTGAAATTAAATGATTAATATGTTAAAGGCAAAAGAATTTACTATCACTAAGATTTTATTGATGAAAAAAATTAATTTTTATTATAGAAATTACAATATTTTTTCTAAATACTTTTTTATGGATTTAGTATAAAATGTTTCATGCAATGCATATTAAAATTAATTCAAAAAATTGAATATTATTTACATTATTTTTTAAATGTAACGAAGAAGATCGCAATATCGCTAAAAAATTGCTTATTGATTTTTATTCTGAATACGTAAGATAACTGATATTTTTATTATATTTTTTATTTTATAACGTTATTGAAAATTATATAAAGTTTTGTTAAATAACGAAAATTATGTTCGTTTTTGAATAAATAATCCCCTTTTTAAATCAGATAAAATTATTTTAAAAATAATTAAAATTTTTATCATATACTGATATTTGAAAACTTTTAAATGAAAAAAAAGAAAGAAAAAAGCGAATAAACGATAAATGTATTGAAATACTATTAAAATTCCATAAAAGTTCTAGTACATTTAAAATTTTTGCGTGAAATGGCAAATATCAAGTTAATTTTTCAAATTTGTTTTTGTTGTTATGAAAAGATAATATTTCTATTAAATATTTTTTAGATTATTATTTCCAGAAAATATGAAATTTCTATTGTACGCATCAAATTAATTTCTATTACTAAACTTTTCAAATTATTAAAGCACTTTGTAAAACTGTTCAGATTTTTAACGACAAATTGTAATTAAATTCCAAAAAAAAAGAGAAATCAAATACATCAAAAGCAGAACAATAAATCCGATTTTTTTTTTCTATAAATTTGTTTTTCATTTAAAAGTGCATAAAATATAAAAAAAATTAACTCAACAAAGAAAGATAATACTTAAAGGAAGATAAAGAAAGGAAATGGTGCAAAAAGAGGAAATATAATAAAGTAAATAAATAGTAACTAATGAATGGATGATTATAAAATAAAAATAAAAGTGCATATATGTGTTGCAATGAAAATGTTTTATTAAATGAATCAAAATTAAAATATAAATAATAAAAGATAAAAAAAATAATAAAATTTATAAAAAATGACGATTATCAAAATGTATGGTTGATGTTATACCGGTTGGTGCCATGCCAATTATGCTTGCGTTACACTCGTTGATACGACAAATGCGTTCCATGAAAGGCAATTGTCCAAGGATGTTTCGAAAGCCATCACGAAAGTGTTTGTTCATCCAAAAGTAGATGATCGGATTGTAGCAGGCATGAGACATCGCCAGCCAGTGAAGTGCAACCCAAGTGTAAGGTAGGCCGCTCCAGTATATCATTTCATCGTACTTGTCCATGGCAAACTGTTGGATAAATTTTGGAATTTTTAAGCTTTCATTTTTTTTTTTTTTTAATTGTATTGCGTTAGGGTTTGGTGGTAAAAAATTGTTTTGTCATGTGATTGAGAATGATTTTTTTTTTTTATATATGTAAATGTTGAAGGAGTGTTAATATACAATGTTAACAGGTATAATCTAAGTTTACTTACATTTAATAAATTAAAAGGACACCAGCATATTGAAAAAACGATTACTATCGCTAAAATCATTTTTATCATCTGAAAATAAATAAAATTATTTAAAATTATAACGATAATTACTTTTATTACAATATACGTTATAAGTAAAAAAAATAATAATAATAAAAGATTTTTTTATGTGCAATCTTTTTTACGAGCACATTATAATTTTTTTTTTTCAAGTTTCAGATTTCCGTAATTTCAAAAGAATAAGAGACACTTGTTTATGCAACGATGAATTTCCGTCGTTATAAAGTTTCAAATAACAACTTTATATAAAATTTATTTAATCTCAGAGATGCTTCTATATATTCATAAATAAATCGTAATATGAATTTATTTCATGTTTACACTTCCTTATACAAAACTGATTTGCAATAATGTCAACTCGTTTTACAAACTGTTATGCTCTTGATTATTATAAACGTTATACTGACTTTCCATCAATGCATAAATGCATACTTTTTAACGAGTTTTATATAAATTTACAAACTTCTGTATATGATTCATATGCTTCGGTTGGTTTTATTTAACGTACTATCAACTTTAAATAAATCGTAGTATTTCAAATTTTATTACAGATGTTTATATACGTTCGACTACATTAACTTGGTTTGTAATAACGAATAAGTCAAAACAGCGTTAATTTAATTATTTTTGACATACAGTCATCATTTTTATTTTATTGTATCGGAAGTTTATAACCGAGATCAGCGTAGTCAAACAGACGGCCCAGTTTTACTACGAATAATATTAAATCTTTTTTTTTGTCATTGTACATCGTAATTTTATTCTATTGTATTCGTATAATTACAAAATAATAATAAAAAGAAAAAAAAATTGCGAATCATTTTTCATTTTTATTTGCAATGAATACATTAAAGTACACGAATTAAATTTAGAAAATATATATTGTACATGACTTTGAAAAATGGTTGAGCGAACAAACATGGAGAATAATGAAAAAAAAATGCATACTTTTATTTTTCGTATGATATAGGTAGCAGCGATAAAAAGACGAGCAATACGGAGAATAAGGCATTTTTAAGTCAGCAGATAGAGATCAAAGCAAAAGTATTGGATAAAGTTGAAGTCTGAAGTATTGAAATTGAAAGGATGAAATTTCATATTGGTTTAGTGAAAAAAAAAATTAAATTTGGTAAATAAAGTGCTTTTTAAAATTAAAAGAAATTATTGTTAGTATGTTAAAAAAAGTTTGACAGTTATCATATAATATAAATAATTTTTAAATAAAATATCTGAATTTTGCACAAAACACATTTCAAAATTTTTTTGTAATTAAACGTTATTTAAAATTTAAATGCTTGTTTTATGCCATTAAGCTATTCTTTCTTATAAATGTAATAAGTGTAAATGACACATTTTTAAGATAAAAATGTACACTACTCAGTACACTTTACGTCAGTCAGATAAATTTGAAAATCAGAGATTCTAAAGTAAAAAGCTTTACAAAGAAGATGAAAGAAATAGAAGAGAAAGAATATAAGATTTATTATTATTATTTTCTTATGTGCACCAAGCTTCAATAAATTACTTTAAACTCCTTAAAAATAATTTATGCATACAAATTTATGATACAATATGTATTTTTGTTCAGTACTTTAATTTTATTTATAATTGATAAGTAGTATTTGCCATCAATTATTGAAGAATATTTCAACCAGAAATCCGATATTTAAGAAGATTATTAATTTCAAAGAAATAAAAGATTTTGAAAGTTTTCATATTTTATTTGTTTGATATAAGCATTTTCATTTTTACAATTTTTTTCAATAATTTATACAATTTTTAAACACTTATTTTCACATAAATTTATTTGAGATATTCAGCCGTAAAACTGCTTATACACATAAGCTTACGTACGTTAGAAATTGATTTATCGGAAGTTGATATATATCCGCGTGATGGATGTTACCTATAAAGAATTTTATTCTCAAGTCATGATCAAGACCTTTTTTCACTTTATTCTGAAATATTTAATGGAGTGAAGGCTATATACTTCCAAATTTTTATACCCAAGGTAAAAATATAAAATAAATAAAATAATTGAAATTTTTTATATGATTTACCTAAATTTTTATTAGGACATTTTTCGTAATCAGTATATACTACCATACATGATAAAACACAGTTTTACATTGTGTGAACAATACTTTAAATTATATGTTTAACCTTCTTACAAGTACTTAATCTTTTTTGATTTAATATATCTTTATGGTGTTATTAAAAGCCGGTTTTTTTTATCTTTTGTCTATTTTCTTTAGTTAATTTTGTTCTAGATGATAAATTTAAGTTTTTGATAAGAAGTAATTGTCTATATCTAGCATATTTAGTTTACAATATGTTGCTAATGCGGTAGCAAAAAACTAGTTCTTTTTTTTTATTAATTTTTTTTATCAATTTTATTATCATACCCTTAATATAACATTGTAAGGATTAACTGTTACAATTATTTTTTTTCGTAGTAGTAAATTTTGATATAGTTTAGTATTTTTAGATTTTATGAAGCACATCAATATAATTTTATAGTAACTTTACGTAATAAATATCTTACGGTATTAAAAGTGAAGCCGTCAATTATAATTTTTAACCCAAAACCTTATTAAAACTTTTATAAACACTTGCTTCCTAATTAAACTTTACATTAAAAAAAAGGAAAAAAAATCAATTTTTTTTAAACCAATACAAAAACAGGTAAAAACAAAATATATTCCAAAAGCACGGTATTACCAAACTCAAACGTAATCATTTATAAACCTTACCCCTCCAAACTTTTTCCCGCACAAAATAATACAAGGTAATATTTAAAAACTATATCACGTATTTCTCTCATCTTCTTCCGCAAGCTTATCCATCCTATTAACGAAAGCCAAAAAGATTACGTATCGACACGTTGTTGTTCTTTTTTTTCTGTCTCTCAGCACAATAGCAAGGACAGCATCATCATTCCCCCCTCCCCCTAAAAACCACATATACCTCGAGAAGAGAGAAAAAAGCTCTTGCTACGTACAGGAAAGAGAATCTGGATCATTGATTTACGAATAACCATCAGCAGAGCCTTCACAACCTTTTTACCCCCTCTTCTCTTGTACGCCACAAATCCACTCTATCTCACTTTCTCTCTCTCTCTTCTACCTTTATCCTCCACCAACATAATACAACTAGTATTATCTTATTTTGTGGGAGGCAAAAGAGCGACAGTTCTGCTTTATTTTTTCCCCTCCTCCTCCTCCTCTTTTTCAAAAACACAGCTGCGAGGATATAGTGCGTATATGGGAGAAGAGTCATAGCGAGTAACCGTGCGAGCAACCGCTAGATCATATATATATATATATATATATATATATATATATATATATATTATTATTATTATTATTATTATTTATTTATTTTACGGGCATATTAGTTTGCCCTTTACAAAAGTAAAGATACAATATTATAATCGCAAGATAGAAAAATTTTTACATAATATGTTTTCTTATTAACTTTTTAAATACATTAAAATTATTTTCAATACGAATATTATTAGGAATAGAATTCCATTCTCTTCGCAATCTAGGAATAACA
>JAPYZE010004789.1:0-24292 GCA_030522805.1 Leptomastidea abnormis | reverse complement strand
AGATTTACGTATCTCATTATTAAAAAATACTAGTGTACCTTAAATATCATCTGAATGTTATTTTCATTTTATTTCACTTTACGAGAATTTCTACAATTACGGAGCCTATTTTTTTCTTAAAATAATAATTTTAAGAAAAAAATCTTATATTTAGTTATTTTTAGGGTTATTGAATATTTATAATTTTTCGACGATGCTTGGAAATTTTACATATTTTAATCATTGTCCCAAGAGCCCTGAGGCGCAATTTAACATAGAGAAGCAAGCACTCCCTACCTCACTCCCTCTCTCTTGTTACTAGTTGGCAGGGAAATTCCAGTCGACAAACGGATTGCCTTTGACCTCGAGTTGAATGATAGCGGGAAATAGAGAGGGTGGATGGAAGGTTAGAGGGGGGGGGGAGGGGTGTTCGCTATCAAACGTTCGGTCCGGCCAGGCCAGGGCATTCGAGCGCTCCTTTGCGGCATCCGTCCAAGAGAGAGAGAGAGAGAGAGAGAGAGAGAGAGAGAGAGAGAGAGAGAGCTTGGCCACCTCCGGCTACAAGGATCCACCCATTCCAACCTCCTCCGGTGGCTCGTCGTTTCGAGCCTCTCTGACCAATAGACAAATCGATCCGGAATTTCTGCGGTCTCACGCCCAATCGACACTATCCCCTGTCTATCTCTTGTGTACTTCAGCCGCTATATACCTACTACTCACAAGCTCTCTCTGGTTATTGCTACTACTCTTGTTTCTTTAACGCCTGCCCGAGGCGGCGGCGGCCTCTCTTCCTCTACGCCTGACTAACCGCACGAGTTAGATTGTATCATCACTCCAAAGAGAGAACTCCTCGAGAGAAAAAGAGAGAGAGAGAGAGAGAGAGCTGTAAGTTGCTGTTACCTCAGAATAGCGTATATACACTACTCTCTGAAATCGTTACGCCATTTATCCGAAATCCAGCGCATTTATTTTAATTAACCTTTTTTGTATGTGAGCACATTTTTACGTAATCCCCCCCGCCACCGACATACAAACAGACAGACAGGTAAGTAGACGGTAAGCTCACTTTTTGGTAATCAACGACAAATAATCATTCTCTCCTTATTCTCTCTACGTATGTATGTTGAGTGTTGCAAAGAAGACAAATTAAATTTTAAGAGCGCTTTCTTCAGGTTAACCTAGAATAATTGATAAAAAAAAGTAAAAATTTTTTGTGTTATTTAAATATGTTTTAGAGATAATGAGTTGCCTTTTGCAATCACGATTTTATGTATACAGGTACTGGTCTTTCTTCCCATCTCTCTCTACTCGAGCACTAATTTACGCTTCTATAGTTTAATGACTTTATATCGTTTGCTTAGCTTTTTTCTGATAGCATGAGAATGTAAGATGTTTTATTGTCAAAATGAATCAGAGCATAAAGCATAAAAAGAATATAAGAAGCTAAAATAAGGAAAATAAATAAATAAAGAAGAAAAAAAAAAGAATGTTCAAAATTTTGATGCGCCAAGCTGTCAAACTTAGGCTTAAAGTCTTATCGTCCAAGATCTTAGTGGAAGTTCATTATGCTCGAAAAGCAGAAATTAATAAAAATAATAGTAGTAAGACAAGAAAAAGATGGAATGAAGATGGAGAAAAGAAGGATGATAGGGTCGTTAAAAAAAAAAAAAAAAATAATAAAAGAAAAGACGTTAAAAAAAATAAAAGGTAGTAAGTAGTGAGAGAGAGAATTGTTGGGGCGGGATCGATGACCTCGCTTGCCTAAAAATACATATATATCTATGCACCTGTATGTATCCAAGCGCACACGCCGCACAGAAGCACTTCTTCTTCTTCTTCTTATACTTGTACATATATAGGTATAGGTATGTGTATGCCTAGGGCTTGCGCTCTCGTTACCGTTAAATTTATTGTAATTAATTTCCCTATCTGGGCGCGCATCGCCGGATAGCCGCGTATACCTACTCCTCAACCTGGAAAGTCTTGCGCGACGTTGTACGTATATCTATACACACACACACACACACACACACACACCTATACATTCACACACAGGTGTGCAGTATTATACACGTATACCTACTCCTCGGCCGGATGAACTTCGATTCGCCAAGTCTGTACTTGCGAAGTCGATGTGCTGAGAGCAGCTTGAAATGCAATTCAATCCACACATACACACACCGAGCTTCTTCTCGCTCCAACTTGGTCTGCAGGCTTTATATATTTGCTCCTCGCGGGCCGAATTAAAGATGCGCATGTAATGCTGCTCATGCGCGCCCATCAAGAAGTGCGCCCAGCAGCTACGTCCGCTTCAGTCTTACTGCGTGTATATGTGCATCATAGTGATTGGTACCGGTGGTTGGTCGGAGGCGGGAGGAGAGGAGGAGGGGGCACGTGCGCGTTCATCCGAGCATAAGAATGGGAACGCCGTCGCAGAAGCGTACACACACAGTCTACTGCAGCGTAATCTGTAATTAGCGATCCCGATTAAAGTTATTTACGAGCCCAGGCCATCGCCGCCGCCGCCGTTCAGCTCGCGCTGTCTTAACCATTGTATTTTAATTTCGTTTAACGTCTCTTCAGGCTCGCCTTAAAAGCCCTGCGGACGCGCAGTCTCTTGTGTACCTACACACACACACACACACACACACACACACACACACACACCTATATGCTCTTCCCTATTTGAACCCCCCCCCCCTTCTACCCCCGCTTACATACTCTCTGTTTGTGCATGCGCAAGTACGTGCGTATGTGTTGTGTGTACTCTTGGCATTTCATCGCAGGTTGAATATCGCTTCTTAAAAGAAGCTACGTCAATTTGCGCCTAAAAAACATTTATTCCTTACTTCATTTACCCCTTTTTTACACTTCACATCATCAACTTTTTATTCACCTATATTATACATATTACCACCTTTACTACAACAATTTTAATCTTGTTAAAACAAAAATTATTAAATTATTATTGATCAGCTTGAAAAATCTTTATAATTACAAGTATATCTTTTTAATATGTATGCAGAAATTAAATTAATATTCAAATATTAATGAACTTTTATTATCCGTTATTATTATCAACAACAACACACGCGCCTCATGTGCGGCTATAATTACGGTACATATTCGAGCTTAATGTTGATTTACTTTTTTGATAATAAACTAATTGATTTAGTTATTTCTGTCATTAAAATTCAAAATATCAGTCTTTAATGCACATAATGTATACACACACTGTTATGAAGAAGAAGAAGAAGAAGAAAAAGAAGAAGAAAGAAAAAGGAGAAAAGTTAATAATGCTAATGATTGAATTGACGATTAGCATTTTATCGATGCTAATATATTGCAAAGTTCATAAATAATGAAAGAGCTGAAGAAGAGCTTTGCAAAGAGAGAGATCATTAGTAGGGATTATAAACATTTAAATTCGCAACTATTTCTGTCGTGTTTTTTTCTCTCTCCTTCTTATATATACTCCACACAAAATTCATGACCACGCGTGAGTGGTCTTTCTCTCTCTCTCTCTCTTTCGTTATTCATTACCAAGCCGCAGAAGTTGATTTCACAAGATATTAACTTGAAGCTCTTCTCTCTTCTCTCTCTCTCTCTCTCTCTCGTAATAAATGCTCGAGTTGTGCAGGAAGCAGCGTTTATCAGAAATCATCCATCAGTTCACGTGCATTCAGTTATCCGCGCGGCTAAGTAAGAGACGGAGCGCGATAGCAAGAAGGAGAGCGCGAACGAAAGGGGGGGAAAAGAGGAGGAAGGGGAGTAGGGGGAGGGAGAGAGGAGAATGAAGGCGAAGTGATAGACCTGCTCAACTTATACAATGCGACTCATTAATTCCATGAGTGCAGCAGGATTCTCCTCGCATGTGCAAACTATATATAGGTACCTATCTACCTATAGCTATACCTATATGTACGATTATATATATACGAATGCTTTAAGGAAGAGAGAAGCCGATAGAAAATGTAGTTGTTTATGTACGTCTGTGTCTGTGCCGTATGTGCAATGCCTCTGCCCCTCTTTTTTTTCCGCACTACAGAACAGCGACGTTGTTGCATTATGCGACCGATAAAAAAATAAATGAACGAGAGAAGAAACCGTCGATGTTACTTTGCTTTAGTCTCCCTCTATACCGCCTCCAGGCGTATCTGCTCACTACTTAAATGCGTATGGCATTTTTACTCGAGAGCGAAGCAGCAATAGAGTATCTCTCTCTCTCTCTCTATATAGCCTATTGCCCAGAAGTAGTAGTAGTCTGTATAATGTAATGCCTGTGTACATATGTGTACATACATAGCATATTGGCATAATGACCTTCTCAGTATGGTTAACCAGCCATTAACCACGCGTGCAGTGCGCTCACTCGCGCAAGCCGAGCAATAATTACAAACGCACATACACTTCTCTTTATATATACATACATATGTACATATATACATATAAGTATGTAGACTGAAAAGTGCTACTATACACTGTGTTCCGTTCTTCTCCTACTCCCACCCACTTCTCCTGACCCTTACTGCTTCTGCTGTTATACTGCTGCTGCAGATGAATGCGCACTCAGCCGTCGATTTTCTCAAGGCAGAAATAAGCTAGTTGTAGAATATGTAGCTTCTTCACTTCGACTTGTAACTGCTTCCAGCCAAGCATACGCACGCACCGAGTTTACATATATAGGAAAAGAATTATCCGCAATTTTATTACTCTCTCGCGTCCTCCTTTTTTTAACATGTCGACAACAAGAAGACATAGACCGAGTCAAAGAGATATACTTGTACAAACACGGAAGTATACTTATACACACGCCCAAATATCACACCTACCCGATCTCATTAAAAATTGTCTGTTTGCCTTAGTCTAATAACATATTACGGATAATACATTTTCAGCCCTACTTCTCTCTCTCTCTCTCTCTCTCTTTCTCTTTCTCTCTCTACAATCGAGGCGCGATATCATCTCTTGAAGCTCTCTCGCAATAATCTGTCTTATGCGATAAGTATAGCAGAAGGCTTGCATGAATAATGTCTGCCTATAACAATATGCAAACACACACACACACACACACACACACACACACACACACACACACACACACACACACACACACAGGATGAAAATTCAATGACTTTCAAGCGATGCCAAGCAGCAGCAGCCATAACAGCCTATCCTATCAACCTACTGTACGACAACGGCTGATCCGTAAAAAAGCAACCCTTTCTTTTTCCTTTATCCTTGCCCACCTCCCCCCTTCACTCCTCTCCAACTCCTTTATAACTCCTCTTCTTGCTTCTCAACGTTTTACCCTTTCGGCTTATCGCACCAGCCGTTCAGAGCAAACATCGTGAAAAAGCCGTGGAGAATCGAAAGGAGAAGAGCGAACACAGGCTTGAATATATCCGTTATCAATTTTATTTTCCTCCATACTAACTCCTCTCTCTCTCTCTCTCTCTCTCTCTTTTCTTTTTCTCACCCATTCCTTCTTTCTCGCTTTGCCATCATCTCACTCGGATATACGACAGCCCGGAGAATAGCAACGAAAGAAAGTCTTCCAGCAGCAGCAGCAAGTGAGGCTTAAAGGATGGAAGCTTAAAAGCGCAGGGTGAGGTTGCTTCTTTAGGTAACTCTATGAATATTCATGTTCAGTATCTCTCTCGTTTATTATTGGCGGCCGTCAGTGGCAATCAACTGACAAGAGGAGCTAAATAACAGAGAAAAAGCTTAAAAATTGCTTTAGAGCGCGAGCAAGCAAGGAAGCAAGCGAACGAGCGAGCGAGCGAGCAAGCGCAGCCGTTAATGTCATTTCTTGCATCATCGATTCTGTCCGACCCAACTTTGTAACAGTCTGGCCACGCTAATATATTCACTTTTCTTTGATACATTTACAGCTTAAATATTTACCTTCAATCTTAAACTTTTAAATCTTCATAATCGATAAGCCTATAAACCTCGTTTTATTGCTATTTCTATTTTCTTTAATATTTTTATTATAATTATTTAATTATTCATTTCTAGTAATTATCGTTTTTATTCAATACATTTAAAAGAAAATTTGAAAAATCTTATTATAAAAGGGATATGAGCCGTAAAGCGCAGACATATTGTCAGCTTTTCATTTAAGCTCTCATTCTCCGATTTTAAGGTATACAACTATATTCTCTTTTAAATATTCGTTGTCAACCTCAGCACGTGCATTAATGCTACTTCTAGTTATTTAAAATAATATATAAAGTTAAAGAAAGCAAAATTGCTGATTAGACCACGATTTTACTAGCTCACAGTAGCTCTTCGACTCATCGACGCCGGAAGTGAGCAGAAGATTGAAGATGAGGATGTACGAGGGGAGGGGGGGAGGTAGGCATTCACCATCAGTAAGAATACACGCAGCTTGGTCTCGCGGATTTTTCCTCTCTCTCTCTCTCTCTCTCTCTCTCTCTCTCTCTCTCTCTCTCTCTCTCTCTCTCTCTCGTTCGCGAGGAGCTCGTGTCTAATTGTCCCGGGGATAGATAATTCCGGCGGGGCGATTTGCATATACACTTCCTTAGATATAGAAGCGCAAGCACCGGGGCACGTGAGTTGCGCAGGCGCGCGCTTACGATTCGCTCTTTCTACGCGTCAGCCGGCAATTAGCGATCGCTGATTAAGTCAAGCGGGATAGACGTTAGTTGGAGGGAGAAACAGCAGGAGACCCTGAGGCTGCTGCTGCTACTCTCTGATGCTGACGATTGATACGCGGTCGCTGCCGCGAGAAGCGCGAAAGAGGAAGACGGAACGGAGCGATGGAGGAAGAAGAAAGAAAGAGAAAGAGAGATCCTGCCTGCCTGCCTGCCCAAATGCTCATCGCGCCCGATCCGTGGAGCTACAGCGCTGCAGCTCCGCGTATTGTATGCTAATGCGCCCGCGGCAATCACCCGCTCCTCCTTGGCTCTTGTTCCGCTAAGATTAGCGAGAGCGTGCACGCGTGTGCGGACGAGAGTGGGCGGCTGCTGCTGCTTCTTCACGAGTAGTGAAGCCGCGATGCCACTGTCTGACGATGCAAGCCCTATATAAATTATCTAGGCCTTAAACATTTTTCAAATTCATTAGCAAGCTCTCCATGATATTCTCTCTGTTCTCTTCTTATCTGCTATTCCGAGAAAGGCTCCGCCTGACAATTCCACTTTGCTCTCGTTTTACTCTTTCATTGGATCACAAAGACTTTAGAGCTCGACTGCAGCGACAGCAGATAATTTTGGATATAAGAGTTAAAAGCTATAAGCTAATACGAAAGCAGTTGCCATGAAATGGGATTTCTCAAAATCGACCCACTTGATCTTCTTCGTATCGTTTATGCAATTATCGTTCTGGCTCGTGTTCTTCTCAAGCTCCTTCTTACTACTGTCTTTAACCGATCAACAGTTGAATAAAATATTAATTTTCCATAAATATTATTGACTATAAATATACTGTAATTTATTTTAGAATTTTTCTAGAATTGCTCTGTTAATTGCTTCTTAACAAGTATATTTATAAATAAATGTGTATAGCGTGGAAAAATAGATGTTATAATTAATAACTGAATTCCGTTTGCAATTCCAGCCGATATAAATTGGATACGCAACATTGATGGTAATTAAAGGAGTTGATATAGTGGTGGTGGTGGAAGTGCGGAGAGTGAGAAGCGTGGAAAAGTAGGTTTCCGCTTATCCAATCTCGCTATCGGACCATCATTGGGCAACCTTCTTCGCACAGACTTTTGTGCCGTCACTCCATTGAAAAAGCTGAATCCCCTCCAACTTCCCCTCTTCTCACCTTCCTCGAGATTCCCATGTACTCAACTATAACTCGCTGCAATGATCTAAGGTGATAGTAGGTTAAGTCATGACCGATCCTATCCTGCAAAGTAATTGCCTCGCCAATTCTGTCAAGGAACGAGCCGGATTTTTTACGTTTTACCAAAAACTTATTTATACGTACATACATGACGACATTTTACCTATTTTTGAATAATTGAACATTTTTTCAATTCACCTCTGTTAAAAATTATTAACAAAAAAAAAAAAATCAAAAATATAAACACTATGAATATATAATTTTTGTTTTGTTCTTACAAGTGTGAATGCTTTTTAGTATATAATAAATTATTTACGTGTGAAGATAAGTTAAGAGCATTGTCACATTGGTAAGACGTGTGTAATGATTCAGATTGACAGAGGAGTTGGCTGATCGATCGAATCAATTAAATATATGGATTCGGCCATGTGCGAGGAGACTTTCCGCGTCATTACGGGGGGCAGTAAGCAAGAAAATTCGTTAAAGTGTTGGACGCGAAAAAGGTCATATATCCAGATCGAGGAATAAGATGAGAGTATACGAGAAGGAGCGATAGGGATAAAGTAGAGGAAGACAATGGATGGTGGCAGAGGGAGGAGGGGCTGATGGAAGTGGCCGAAGAATAAAAGTCGTGGCCAATAAAAGATGGCAGAAGGCTGACTGGAGGCGCGTAATCAACGGATTAGCCCCTCGAATACTGTCTATAGGGATAAAAGAAACGCAATGGGAAGGAGGATGAGGAGGGAGAGGGAGAGAGATCGTGGTAGCAGTAAGAGGACATTGGCGCTGGACGTATAAGGTTAGCTAAAAGCATCGCTGGTTCGGCCATTAGCGGAGTATAGGGTGGTTTCGGCTGGTGCTTCTGTCGCGTCGAGCAGTGACATGTACACAAGTGTGAGAGAAAGAGCGGGCGTGAGAGTATCTCGTATGTATATAGGTATATATACCTGTGTATGGGTGAAAGCGCAACTCTGGGAAATGGGATTATAAGTCGGTAAGTGTTGCTACTGCTGCTGCTGCTGCTATTGCTACCGACACCACAGCCAACACTGATACTCGCCTCACACTCTCGACTCTGCATTCGATTAATTGATTGGATATATATTGTATAGTGTGTGTGTATGCACAGATAGAACAGCAACTAACGGAGATTAAAGGAATACAGCCATAAGCCAAACTCAAATAAACACTTCATTGCCAATTTCGATGAGTATTCAAATAATGCAATTAATCCTTCGATATTATTTGGCTATTTCTTTGTATTTTATGCTCAATCTTTAGTAAATAATCGAATAAGTTTTGATGAATAAAGCTCTTTTTTTTCTAAATAATCATAACAAATGTATTAAAAAATAAAATATGTTATCGCTGAATTAATAATCTTGCGTATTTTTGTAGCTTTTTATAATGTGAATCAAGAACGACAAGGAAATATAATAAACGAAGTCGAGTTGGGACATTTTCGTTGCTATGCTCTTGGCGTGAGAATAGATGTAGGTATATGGTACGTATCCGTTATATAGTTGTTTATAGGAGGAGAGTAGCTGCTGAAGTGACGAAATTCGTTCTCTCTTATCCCGTGCAAGGTTATGCTAACCAGCTAACGAATAAGCGCTGAGCGGATTAACTCGGTGCGTCGAAATTGCGTTATTGTATCTATGGAGAGAGAAAGAGAGCGGTGGTGAGGAGGAGGAGGGGGGGGGGAGAGAACTGGTCTCTTTGCAGAAAAGCTCGCTTGCAAGCTCTTTCTCTCAACGCATGTGCCATTCTCATCTTTCTTTTGACTACACGGCAATGACACGACAACGGAATAGACTTTCTTCTCTCTTTTCCTCTGACATTATAAACGCGAGCTTTGGACAAGCTTTGACAAGGAAAGGAGGATCGCAAACATAGGAGACGCAAGTGAGTGCGCCAACACACGCTCTGCGTATGTGTGTGTATCTATGGGAAAAACCGGCAGAGAAAGAGGGAGCGAGGGAATTTCGAAGGAAAAACGCTTAGACGGGAATAATTATAGAGGAGAGCGAGAAAGAAGAGAAAGTGGAGGAAAAACTGGGCGAGTACATTAAGAAGCAGTGCAAAAAAAGGAAGGAAATAGGGATATATAGAGGGCAGAAAAAAAATGGCAGATTTATCCTATGTATGAAGAAAAAAAATGTGTGCTAGCTGGGGGGGGGGGGGGGGGGGGAGGAGACGGGTGGGGGGGGGGGGGGGGGGGGGGGGGTAGACGTGTGTGCAGGTAGAGGAGAGGGGGTGTGAGTAGTGGTGAATCCTGGAGCTGGTGGTGGAGGAGGTGCCTGGGAGAGCGACTCAAAAGCAGGAGGAGGACTATAGTATGATACCGAATCCGCGAATCTCCCATCAAGAGATTAGCATTTTCGCTTTTCTCTCAACAATTTCTCGTTTCCGTACGGATTAGCCGTTAAGCTGCGCCCGGGCACTGACAGCGCTCGGAATAAGTATACCTATATACACACATATATCCAGCAGCAGCCTCCCGATCTTCTTCCTGCACAGTCAGACAACAGTGAAAGAGAGAGAGAGAGAGAGAGAGAGAGAGAGAGAAAGAGAGAGAAAGAGAGAGTGGAGATGTACCAGTATATATCGAGTATTATTTCAGCGCGTCACTCGCCCTGTCGCCCCGAAAATTCACGCGAGATCTTTCTCTTTCTCCCAGGCACCTCTCTCTCTCTCTCTCTCTCTCTCTCCTCCTTTACTATATACGCGTTCACTACAATTGAGGCACGCGCTAACAATCCTGAGAAAACTTTGTCATGAATATACTCGACGGCTAAATGGATTTCGCGTACATTTCTGCAGACAAATGCTCGTCTTGTACCCTCTACTACTACCACCACCACCCTCCCCCCACCCTTTCTCCTCTTTCCTCTAATTACCGCGGATTTCACCACAAAAATTCAATATTATTAGACGGTCCAGCAATTATTCGCTACGAGGTTGCAAAAGCCACTTTCATATATAGGTATGCAGTCGTAACCTCATTAGTATTACTTCAACTTATTTTTTAATTATTTTTTTTGTTTCTTTTTAATTCATTTTCACTTCATCTATCTGAAAGTAACGGCGAGTTTAAGAGAATTTTATAATATTCGTTCGAAACATAAAGCCCGACGCAATTCTATGTGTATTACATACATACATACGTACAGAGAGATTCTAATATATAGGTATATTTATGTATTTGTGGTTCTACGTGTATACACGCAACAAAAGCTCGCCTCGGTTAAACTCAACTCGACTCGCTCTTTTTGACAAATAAAGACTTGTTTTTCTCGCATTTTTATTTCTTTCTACCTCCACTATATACCTCCACCCCCTTATAACCATTTTATATATTTCTCTCTCTCTCTCTCTCTTTCTCTCAGCTTCGGTCTCCCAGTCTCTCGCCTACCTTCTCTTACAAATCAAAGCGATGACGACGGTAATAAGCAGGCTTGGGAGTTGCCGAGTCGCTTGGTGGGGTAGGGGATCATAAGAGCAGGCTTTACCGCGTGCGGGTGGGGATGAGGCCAGTTCTCGTATATTTATACGCGGAAAGGGGTGGAAAGTAAGCTTGGCGCTAACCCACCACCATCGCCGAGAGAGGCGAAAGAAGAGATATCCAACTCTTGCGCCAAGTCCGGACATACATATACATATCTCACATGAGCCCGTAGCAGCAGCAGCAGCAGCCAGGCGGCGACGATGGCGGATGATGCATTATTGAGTGGACCGACGTGGGCGTTGAGATGTGCTCTCTCTCTCTCTCTCTCTCTCTCTCTCTCTCCCTCTCTCTCTCTCTCTCTCTCTCTCTCTCTCTCTCTCTCTCTCTCTCTCTCTCTCTCTCTCTCTTACCCTGCCACCCCTCGCGACTGTACACACATATCCTCCCGCGAAGTCCGCTAATGGACTCAGTCCGAGTCCTCTCATATCTTTTCCACCTCCCTTACTACCTTCATACCTACCTACCTACCTACCTACCTATCTACTTCCCTCTCTCCCTCCTCCTCCTCCATACATTCTGCACTCCCTCTTTCTCCAACTTCTCATCCATTCGAGCTTTTTTTCTCTCTCGCACCAAATCTCCTCCTCCTCCTCATCCTCTAACTTCGTCTCTCGCAGCCTCATATTTTCAGCCGCTGCTGCTACTGGAGTATCATCTGATAATTTTCATTTTTCTCCCTTTGCCTTGCCTTCTCGGAATTCAATATTTACTAGCGGATCCATTTGAAGCGCAAAATTTTGCCGAGATGTATGGATAATCCCACCCGCATTGACCTGTAGCCTCAAATAAAAAGTATCTATATGTATATATGTGTGTGCGAGTATATATCTTTACAGAGGGAGAGAAAGAGAGCGATTAATTTCGTAAGCATATTAATTTGATTGATATAATGAATGTTCATCGTATAAGACAAACAAGAAATATTGCAATTTTTATAATACATCATGAAAAAAATAATAACAATGATAATAAATAATAATATATAATAATAATAATGATAATAACAAAGCTTTTTCAAAAAGCTCTAGCAGAATAATTGTAAATGATGCATGAAATTTTTTCGAGCTACAAGATATATTTAGTTTTTAAATGAAACCTTATATTCTGGACAATAACATATAAAAATTAAGCATAAATGTAAGCAAAGGTAGAAAGAGAAAGAGAGAAAAAAAGAGAGAAAGATGCATTAGCAGTCAAATCGCCGAGATAAAAAAAATAATCATGCGAGTAATTTAATTGGGAAAAGCAGGAAAAATACTTGGCCAAGAAAGGTCGTGTGTGTGTGTGTGTGTGTGAGAGAGAAAAAGAGAGCGAGAGAAGAGTAAAATAAATGCGCGAGGCGGTGGCTTAGCAGTGCAGGTTCGATTTCTGGAGGTTCGCTTTTCCTCCATCCAGCAGAGTACTTGGGCCGTATACGAAGGCTAAGGTCGTTTCTCTCGCAAAAGAGCCGAAGAGACGTAAAGCAGATAGCTTCTATCCATGTGTGAGGCGGTGGCTTGGCGAAGAGTCTGCATCCTCCTCCTCTTGCCCGGACTTTCTCTTTTTCTCTCTCAGCTCTACTCAGCTCGCGTATATATGCGTATTACCTACTCCTACGGACATCAGAGACGCGTTATTATTGGATTACATTTTTAATCCGGCCTCTCTTTCCAGCTCGGGAGACAGAGAAAAAGCAAAAGCGAGGAAACGCGAGAGTGAAAAGGAAGAGGATCGAAAGCTCCGAGAGGAGCTACAGCTACAGCAGCAGTACCTCTTGCCCCGCCCCGTCCATCCTACCCCCTCTCACCACCCATCCCCATGTCCACCCTCTCTCTCTCTCCCTCCCTCTTACCCTTCTCCTCCTCCTCCTCCTCGTCTCGACGTACGAGCTCCAGCCGCTTTTTCTCTGCTCTTTCCACATCCTCTCGTTCTCTTCCTCCCTTCTCGTCTTGCTAGTCAGAGAGCGCGCGCACGGCTCCTAGCCTCTTGTCCCTCCTTGCTTCTTTCTCTTTCTCCTCGAGCGCGATTTCTCCTCGCCCAGGGCTCGCGAAAGAGAAAGAGAGAGAGAGAGAGAGAGAGAGAGAGAGAGAGAGAGAGCTGGGCCCGCGGCGTATCCTCTACTTTCGTATTCCGGATGGAATTACTATGCAGGAGATTTCATTTGTTATATATGCGTGCGAGCGCGCCGCTACAAACGAGCACATTTTCGCTTAGGTTAATCAAATTACCAGGCAGACTATGCATTTTGAATAGCCGCTTCTCTCGCCACCTACTCTCTCTCTCTCTATGTGTCCTTCTCCCTCCTTTACCCCCCCCCCACCCTCTTTCCACCCCTATTCCTTCCCTTCAAACGACTTGCTCTCTGAGATGACCATATCACGTCTTCGACTATTATCGATGAGTCACTCAAAGTCCCTCTTGACTATCGTACCCTTTTGGTACTCGATTCTGTCTGTCGTCACCTTATTATTTCTTTTTTCAATTTGCATCTCAATCATTCCATCTTTTTTTAAATTTATTATAATTTTTAAGAAATTTCAATAGAAATAATAATAATTTCTTCATTCTAAGTGGCTATGAATACTTCACAGTAGAAAATATAAGGTACAAGAATGAGGTTTTAGCGCTTGCACAGACACGCACTCTTAAATCTAGCATTTTAGTCGAGAACACGTACTAATTGAATGATTCGCTTAAATCTATTCAAATTAAAGCGTCATTCAAATTTTGGATTTATGTGGTACAACAAAGAGTTTTCAATTCTATTTTCATACAGGGCATCTTTTTCATATAAAATAAAATCTCATCAATAGTATGATGACAAATCAAATTTTTATAATTATTAATAATCTAATTTAATTTTGACTTTGTTTATGTAAATATTTATTTCTAAACAATTTTCGGAACAATCCTTAAGTTTGCATATAGGTACATTCGCGTGTCATTAAATGAGTCAGCAACACTCTAACAATAATTTATGCAAATTATCCGAATGAAAGTTTGTTTAAGCGTTTGAGGTTGTACTAAACACGATTAACGCCGCGTGTTTCTGACGTCTAATGATAATGTTTTGAATAACATACAAAATTAATATTTTCCAATATTGTAATTAAATTTTTCATCATATGTATCACATTATTTTTTTTTTTCATTTTCATTGTAAGAAATGAATTGAAGGGACAACATTTATTCTCGCTAAATGCTTAGAGGATTTTTTGGCATTTATCCACAAAAGAGACAGAAAGAGCATAGTGAGAGGTCATAGTGGCAAGGGGGAAAGAGAGAGAGAGTGTGTATAAAGAAAGAAGGGAGTAGTAGGCGTTGTAGAGGCACTTAATTGTGCCTCGAATTCACGCAGTGTTTCACGCTTGCCTACAATGTATACACAGGTGTCTGTATATGCTTCACGGAACCAATTGCTGTAAGTTAATGCGCGAGCTGCCTACCGGGCCCCAAGCCCTATTCTTATGTAATGGGAATGAGATTTAAAGTGGCCGATAAGCAGAAGCAGCAGCAACACTGGCGGCGCTTCTCTCTATCTTTCTCTTCCGGGGGCCTACTATTTGCTTGCTTTCCAGAAGCAGCTACGAGCAAATGATATCTCATTCATGAAGAAATGTTCATCCTTCTGATGTTGTTGTTATGTTGGTGGGGGCCAGCAGACCAACGTTTCCGGCACTTTTAAGACAGTCTCTCTCTTTCTCTATCTCTCTCTCTCTCTCTCTCTCTCTCTCTCTCTCTCTCTCTCTTGCCAGTCCACGTCGTCGATTTCGGCCAATTAGCGCGCTTCTCGCGAGAAGGTACCTTGTTCGAGCCTGATGCTCTCAAGATTTCATTAAGATATAATACAACCTGCTCCCTCCCCCCTCTCCTCTTCTTCCTCCAATGCCTCCTCCTCCTCTTTAAAGCGCCCAGGTGTTTCAGTAGAGTATTTTGAATACAATTTCGCGTAAACAGCGTGGAGAAGATACGAGAAATAAAGCAAAGTATATAAAAGTCGAGGAATTAAAAAGATTTGTAGGTCCGTTCAATAAAATCTACGTAGACTTACTTTCATTATAGCTCATAATGCCTATACGTAGGTTTATGGTAGTATATAATATATCTATTTTGCGTAAACTCACGTAAGCTCATAATATAGTCACATAGTCGTCGGCGAAGCGTGAATTTCGGCACTTTTGACGTAGTCCTTAAAGCTTGACGCTTTATTTTTTTTTCAGGAAGCTGACCTGGCCGCTTGCTCGTCTGACGATTTAATGCGTCGTATGAGGAGTTGAGAGAGAAAGAGAAATTCTGATGCGTGACAGGACGGAGGCCCCAGGTCCATACGGGTCGCGCGGACAGGATATGACCTCTGCTTGGCGCTGCTAGGCTCCTTCTCTCGGCTTGCCCTATTCCCCCGGAATGAGGAGTACTTTGACTGTTCAACCACTATCGCAAGTCACAAATCGACTCATGCTCTCCCTCTATCCTTTCTCTGCTTGCTTGCTTGGCTTACGCGACGCTCATCTCGGAAATTACTTCCGGCCTCTGCATCGCGCGTTGTCCTTCTGGTCCCTCTACTCTACACCCTCACCTCTCTCGACATCCTCGTCGTCGTCGTCGACGTCGTCCGTTGCTGCCACAACGCTCCTTCCGCTGCTGCTGCTAGTGCCGTCCGCTCTGTCTTCGCTGCAAATGTGTATGTGTGTGTATGGCTTACAATTTGAACCTGCTAGTCAACGCCAGTAGACGACGACAACGACGACGCTTCGCTTGTGCTTAAGATCACATCATTTACACTTTGAGCTTCAAAAGCTTATGCAATCCTGTCTCTGTAAGCTTGAGCGCGCGCGCGCCCGAGTCTGTTTATCTAATCAACTCCCTTTTTGTTTATATCAGCTTTCTCTCATCGCAGATTTTTTATTTAAGAAAATAAATATTTTAAATAATTACCGAATTAATTTATTTCTAAAATCTGAATATCGATGTATTAATTTATATTTTAAGTAATTTTTATTTTTTGCTGATTTTTTTCTTATTATTTTTCTTGATATGAAAAAAAAATGATCGAACAATAAAACTACGTTCTGATATTGCAAAGCACGACATTGACATGTTATTTTTCGTTGAGTACATAAAAGAATTTGCAGGAGGATTACACGTACAGAGAGGGAGAGAGAGAGGGAGAGAGTGGTTGTATGACTGCGGTAACAATGGACAGGTTAATGCGCTGCTCAACTACAGGAATTTGTCAATCCAGCCTCACGTCATCCGTGAACGACTATACATAGCGTCTTCTCTTTTTCTATTACGCATTCTTCGGAAAGCTTCCGGGGAATTAAGTATCCCTACCCTGACTGACACGCGCCAATTCTTCCTCGCTCTTCTTCACTTCTTACATATATACCTACTTATGTCTATATAAAAATCGCCTTGATTTCTTCTTTTTCTTTTTCAAAACTCATCATGAGATACTCCGTGGATAATTTTACGCGTTGATTTGGAATGGAATTGGTCAGTGACTCGATGATTGAAATGAATCGGTAAAATTTGGTAATATGTAAAGTAAGAATAAAAAAATGTAAAGACGAAAGAAAGAAAGAAAGAAAGAAAGAAAAAGAAGAAAAAGGAATCTGAGAAATGACAAATCCTATGTAATTATAAGTCAAAGTCGTAATTTTGTTATTCTTTCCAACCGCAACTCGTTTCCTGCTCTCTTCGGGTATGATTAATATAAAATACAAATGATTGTTCGACATCCGGTCCCATGAGCAGCACACACACACACACACACACACACACACACACACACACACACACACACACACACACACATCGCTTGCTCGACTTATATATACATACATTTCGCTTGAATTCCTTTTATTTGTCTTCCTGCGTTTTCCTCCTCCTCCTACGTGCGCTTCTTTATATATATTTCCAAGCCTATACCTACACGTATATGTACATAACCCTACGATCATTCCACACAATTTGTTTGCCAAAGCATCGAGGCTCTCTATTCACGACTAGTTTCACATTGTTTCATGGTCATTGCCAGTGATAGTTGTTCCAAGAAGCTTCTCTCGTTATAACTACATACAGCACACACACACAACACACACATACACACAATCTATCGACGTTTTCTCACAAATTACATTATCCACTGCTCACGTCAACGAGCAAACAAACTATGTACTATCGTATATTATTAATTCGTTAAATTTACTTCTTGATATAATATAGTCGTTTGTCGTCAAATGATTTTACGGAAGATTGCGTAAGGGAAAAAGAGACGAAGAGTAAAATTTAGTTTGCCAAAGCAAACGACTCGCGAAACGATTGGCCTTTCCTGACCTTCGAATTCCCAAGTATGCTATACTATACGCGAGACCGAGTCCTTTTTCACATGCCAAGCAGTTGTCGGCGATAGCTTTTCCCCCGCTATACATCCATCCTATATATATCTGGTAAGGAAACGACGTGATTGGAAAACGTGCGAGGCTGAGGATCGTGTCTGGATTTTCGGCTGGGGAGGAAGAGCAAAAGAAAGAAAGTTCCAAGGGTTCTACCAACCGCTGAAGCTAAGGAAGTGAAATGAGCCGAGGGTAGCCAAAGAAGAAGGAGATAGGACCAGGAGAGTGAGAGAGAATTTTCTTTTCGCCGAACGAAAGAAGAAGGATGCCTTAAAAAACGGATTTACAACCTGTTGCTGAACCTTTACCACCCCCACCCTCCAATCTTCCTATCCACTTAAAGATTCCCCTCGATATTGAAAGAATATCTGAACGTGACGCAAAGACCCTGGCCACCAGCATTGCCTCCTCCCAAACTCAGTGGCAACCAGGCTTTGCCGTTCCACTTTTCCCTTTTTTTTTTTCTTTCCTTTCCTTTCCTTCTGCCTACATTCCCCGGTACCTCTTCCTTTTTTGGTTGGCTTGCAAATCAACCGGAGATATCGAGTGAAATCAACTTCTTGGCCGAGGAAAAAGGCCAATTGACAATTAGCAATCTCTTATCAGCTCACTTTCAAATCAATTAGCTGATTAATTTTTCCCCTGATAATACGACCATAGGTAAAGATTATTTGATAATAAAATAAATATTATATGAGCATAAAATATTTAATTTTGAACTGCACTTGTTGCTCCCTTCAAATACTCAATAAAATCAATAATAAAATGAAGAGAAGGAGAGCAGATAATATGTTGAATATATGTGATGATAAAGAGATATTTTGATTGAGCGTGTAAGGTAATTGATAAGCGAAAGCAATGAGGAGGTGAAAGAGGAGGATCACATACACATACGCACACACTTGACAGGATGGAAATAAACGTTTATCCGAAGCCAATGGGGAGTATAGAGACTCGATTTGGCTATTCATTAAAGAGCCGTCGGTGAGAGTAAACAAACAGTAGCAGCAGCAGCTGCCTGTATGTGCTTTCGTATCTATAAACGGTGTGTATGAGGGGTATATCGTCGTTCACATATATATGTATATATGCATTCAGGTTGTATACCGTACATACGTGTTGTGTGGGCTATGTGATTAACGTGGAAGCTCCGGTGCCTAACCGGCTTCGGAATATACGCTATCACTGGGGTTACTGCTGCTGCTGCTACTGCTTCCACAACTGCACTCTGCTGCCTCTCTCTATCTCTCTCTCATCCCTTTGTTCGCTTCTGTTTTCCCCCTTGCTCACTACCGAAGCTCACGCCTGTATGTCAGCATCGGTATTACACGCTCGTACAGTGAGAGGGAGAGGTGAGGGTGAGGATGAGAGGATAGGAGGGCAAGAGCTTGACCATCGATTGGCCGGATCCCTACAGCGGAAATGGGCCAACGAGATGTTATTCCGAGGGCTGCTTGCCTGCCTGCCTCTGCCCTCGACACCGCTTAACCTATCTTTCTCGCCTCTCCCTCCCTCTCTCTCTCTCTCTCTCTCTCTCTATGCACACTATACTATCCTCTCTTCATCCACGCTTAATCAGCTCGTTTTTCTCTATCCCTTCTCACCGTGGCTACTGCTATTACTACTACCCACCACTTGCCACACTGACCGTCGTCCCAATTAACCACTTACTGATTTTGTAAGCTTGCAAAATTTGAAATTTGTTTCATATATTATTAACTTATTAATTAGTATTTTCATAGTCAATTATAAAAGATAATCTGAAGAGGCGATACTCAATGCTTATAATGCAGTGTGCTAATACAGAGCTTGCGGTTAGCCCGCACTTGATTGTCGATCGAAAGAAATGAAACAAGAAAGAGAGACGAGTTAATTGCTCGAATAATGAATGTAATTGCAGGTATATATAACAGGGAGGATGAGAAGTATTGCCGAGCTGTTCTAACGCAATGAAGTGCGTCCTTCTACTGCTACTACAGCTGCTACTGCTGCTGCTGCTGCTGATAGCTGTGCATCGACGAGTGGAATAAAGAAAGAAAGAAGTAGGGAAAACGAAAGAAAAAAAAAGAATGGAGTGGGAAAGAAAGAAAAAAAAGAAAGGAAAGTAGAGTGGAGTATAGAAAGAATGAGAGAGAGAGAGAGAGAGGATGTCGGCGTGACAGGAGGGCGTTGTTTGAGCTCGCGGCTGTAGCGGCAGGATGAGAGGACGTGGGTAAGAGGGAGCGAGCGAACGAGTGAGGGAGTTGGGGTAGCAAAGCTCGTCGTTGCCATCGTTTCCCTCGGGAAGCTATCGGCTCGCGTATCGAGAGGGAGTAGTAGTAGTAGTAGTAGATAGGTAGGTATATAGGTAGGTATATAGGTAGGTAGGGTGAAAACCGTTCGTTCGGTATGTCCCGAGGGCGAGAGGTGCGGAAGATCGAAGGAGGGGGGTGGAGGTAAAGAAGGAGGATGAGGAGGGAGGACATGCAACAAGTAGTGCTGCTGCTGCAAGCTCTAGAGCCGGGGCGCGCGCCGCCCTCAGTCAAGCTTTTATCGATATTGTGAGAGCAAGAGAAAAGGGGTGTGAGAGAGAGCAAGCCGCCCGCGTGCAGGCAGGTGGCCGCTGCTTCGACGTGTGTATGCGTAATCGAAGCACATTCGCTCTCTCTCTCTCTCTCTTTTGCTTTAGCACGTTTGTACGTTCGTTCGTTCGTTCGTTCGCGGGCCAGCCGTGTGCTGCCGGAGCTTGCGGCTTTATTACTGCATTTTCACCCTGTCACGGCTTTTCGCTTCGACGCCTACTCGCTTCCCGCTCCATCAAACACCTGCAGCTTTCCATACCTCATACTTAGACATACACACACACACACACACACACACTTCCACATCTCCTCTTTCTTTCTCGTTCACTCTTCGCGCTTTTATTTTCCCCTCGATTTATCGACGATCCATTTCCAGCCCGACCCGGCCAATTACTTATATCAACTACGCGCCTACGTTCGAGTGACGCTCTTTCTCTCTCTCACTCACTCTCTCGTTGCTGTCAAAACAATCTTCCGATTATTCGCTCTTTCAGCAAAATACAATCAATTCGACACCTATCGCCTCTTCTTCTCCTTCTTCTTTTCACACCACTTTCACCAACATAATATGCTGAGTAATGTATGATATAGCATAAGCGATTCGACAAATATGACACTGCTTACATTGTCAATATTTGTTCACCCCACTATAATATACCTATAACGTAAACAAACAAATCGTTGCATTGACTTACATTCTTTTTTTTTTTATATCTCAACGATAACCAGAAAAACGTTGATCTATCAGGTTAGAAAATTGTTTATGATAGTTTTCTGATTCTCATATGAAAATTTAATGAGTGTAGCTTAAATAAATTTATTTATTAATGAATAAAAAAATGAATAAATTAAGCAAAAAAATAAAAATATAAAAAATAAAAAATTCATCAAAACACCAAATTAAATAGCATAGCCATCAACACAAAAGCCAACAAAAAAAAAATCATAATAATTTGCAATATTCGTCAAGCTGAATTTTGACGTGAACACATCATTTTACCTGTCAAACAGCTCGACGCCTCTCGAATCGTCAATAATAATTCGAGCAAGGCTGAAAAGGAAACGAAAAAAGTAAAAGAAAGAGGTATATAAAGAAGGATATAGGAGGAGAAGGAGGAAAGAGGTTTTGGGGAGGAGTGAAGTCGTATATATATATATATATATATATATATGAGATTATTGATTAGTTCGGCGTAGACCGATCGGACAAGCGGTGATCCATCAAGGAAAAGGCCCCACAAAACCTCCGAAGTCGCTCATCCGGTTCTACTTTTTGACTCCGCTGGCCAGACCGCGCAATCCTTTGCCGCGAAGGACGGTCTTTAAAAACGCATTACCGACTTAAAGTTTCAGACTCTTCTTCTTTCTTCCCTTTTCAGCTTATTCGTTTTCTTCATCGCATACACACACTTGATTGTTCCTATACTTATTCGGCCCAATACACACCAGTTGAAACGCCAGTCGTTCGTTCGCCTATCGTTCGAAGCGTTCAATTATTTTGCAATCAGCGACTGCTTGCCGCCAATGACTTGAGCGCTTCCTTCAGCGCCCTTGCTATGTTCTCACGTTATTTTCTTTCAGCAAGCCCTTATTTATTTATTCCACTTTCTTTTTTTCTTCCTCTTTTTTTGGGGGTTTTTTGCTTTTTATTATTATTATTATTATTATTATTATTATTATTATTATTATTTTTTAGTTCTCAGTTTCTTTATGCACATTTAATTCTTTGTTTTTTTTGTCAGTACTAATTTACAAATTGAAATTACAAAATAATCACTTTGCTGCGCATACATTATAATTGTATTTATTCATCCAGAATGAAAATTGTTTTTACTTACTGTGCATTAATTTCATCAATCAAATTTCGGATAATTATTTCTTATATTTCAACGTTCATTACTGCAGGTGTGTCAAGATGCGTTAGGTTGATAATTTTTGATTGATTCGAATAAGAAATATCAAAATAAAAAAAAAATTTATTGAATACAGTAGAGGTTTCTGAAGTTGTAGGATATTTTAGTGCCAGCAGTGTTTTTGACGACAAGGACATTAGCAACAACAATCGTGGAGTTTAGCTGGAACCGAAGCAAACAGAGCAGAGTATATTATAGTGCTGCAAGTAAGCAGGCAGCCGCAGCAGCAGAGCAGTGGCACCTTTGTCTCTTTCTCTCCCTCTTTCTCATCGTGCTTTTTAATTGTATAATCGATAATGATAGGACGGGGTGAGCGGAGGTGAAAGTCGCGAAAGGCGGAAGGGCGAGGGGGAGGGGAGGGGGGTGGTGGTGGTGAGACATGAGTCAGTAGTCGCATGCACGAATGAACCAATGGGGGTGGAGGTGGTAGAATGAAGGTTTGGTTGGTATATATGCTACTGCTGCTGCTGTGCTGCTACTGATAATCAAATTCTAGCGGGGGCCCCATGACGAATCGGGCAATTAAAGTCTGATCGGCCGGGCGCGATAAAACGACAGTTGTTTTCGTCGATCCTTCTAGCTCGCTCGCTATATTCGTTCTTTCTCTGTGTGTATGTGTGTGTGTGTGTGCGTGTGTATGTGTGTGTGTGTGTGTGTGTGTGTGTGTGTGTGTGTGTGTGTGTGCCCTCGGTGTATAACATATATAGACATATATATATACATACATAGATAGAGTAGTGACTGCAATGCACACACCCCTGGGCCAACAACTGGTGAAACTCATTTTAAAACGATGCACACGCGAATCTCATTACCAGCTGCTGCTGCTACTGCTACTGCTTCTCTGCGACTGTCAATTATAATTTTTATCTGTACTTCGCGTGCCGTCGTCGTCGTTGTCGTCGTCTTCGTTGTCGTCCTCCTCGTCGTCTTCCAACGATATATCCTTATACATTTGTACTTATTGCTTGTGTGCGGAGGAAGACGATGAGGTCTTTAAAGAGAGTAGCAAAATAGGTATTGCAAATTTCAGTAGTAGGTATTTGCTAGCTTATTTCATTCGGCTGTGCAGCAGCAGCAGCAGCAGCTAGAAAAAGGTGAAAAAGTAGGAAGAGGAGGAGGAGGAGGAGGAGGTAGAAGAGATAGAAACAGCCGATGAAAACGATTATATTTCCATTAGACGAGTCTCATCCCAGAGAGGTTTGGATGATCCTCAGCGCAGCAATGATGCACCAAGGTCCGGCTCTTTGAAATAGCCCGATAATCATGCGGTGCGCCTGGAGAAGAACCAAGGAGGGAAAAAGATACTCGTAGACCTTCCTCGAGCGCATCATCGACTCCGCGGTTTCTTTAATTCCCGGCCATTACGGTGGGACAAGCGCATGTATACACATGGAATAACCCTGCCGTAAACGTATTTGCCTCGCATATACTCACCCACACACAACACAACATCCAATACGTGCGTACACAAACTACTTGGGCTGGTCTTTATCTCCTGAAGCAACATTAACGTCGCTCCGGAGCTCGATCACTGTCGAACGCACGGCCAGCAGCTCGCAAAGTGTCGGATTTCGGGCTGCTCCCCTCCCCCCCTCCTCCCTCCTCTTACTGGGTTCCGTTCAAACGAATAGTTCCAATTTTTCATCCAAATCATTTTCTCTCTCTCGGCTTTGATTTTGATCGAATATAAGCTGCTGGATATTGTATATGGGTGCATGTGTGTGTGTAAGTTCGGTGGCTATATGTATACATGTATACGTGAGTGTGCCGAGGCGACTTTACGGAGCCGACTAATAAGGCCGCGGCTCGAATGTGCCACTTTTAATTATCTGCGAGTCAGTCATCAATCAGCTCTCACTTCTTTCTCTCTCTCTCTCTCTTTCTCTCTCTATCCTTCTTACCTGACTTCTCCTCTCTCTTCTTTATCCCTCTATCTATATAAGCTTCTTCCTTTTAGTATCGTGCATTCTCTTCCTGTCCTTTATTGTTAATTCAAGTTGTTTTTTTTTTTTTTTTTTTTTTTTTTTTTTTTTTTTTTTTTTTTTTTTTTTTTTTTTTTTTTTTTTTTTTTTTTTTTTTTCCTTCCTCCAGGCCTTTTCTTTAATCTTTTTTTTTGTTTTTTTCTTTTTTTTT
>JAPYZE010004788.1:0-10073 GCA_030522805.1 Leptomastidea abnormis | reverse complement strand
TTTTTATTATGTTTCATCCATAGAGATATATACATATATATATATATATATATATATATATATATATATATATATATATATATATATATATATATAAAAATAAAAAAGAATGTACATTCTCGAATTTAAGCTAATTTATGCTGTCGAGGTTCAGCTGTACCTGTATATACTGTAGCAATATAGCTTAATCCATCGAATATATAAGGGGCTATTATCATCATCGCTTGACAAACACACGAAGTCGGAGAATCAGCTACATCCCTTTCTCTGCTTTACCCTGTCCACTGATAGTGAGTTTAAACTGCCGGCCTTCCGTTTAAACTTCAGAGGAGACGGAAATTCAAGAGCTTGCAGCAGTGTTTACTCCAAAATCCAAGCAGTCGATACTCTCTCCCTCTATTCCAGGGGCTAGTAGCAATACTAGTTCATCACGAGGTAAAATGGTTGGCGCTTTTGTAAGTCCACGTCCAGAGAAGAGCGAGAAGGAGGTAGAGGAGAGTGTATATAGGCAATAGAGCAGACAGAGAATTGGTCAATTTTGAGGGGCGGGAAGGTGAGAGGGTGAGTAGTAGAAGGTAGAGGCGGAACAGGAAGATGCGGAGGAGGCGAGGTTCGTTAGCGGATTGAGTTAGCTTTCTACTCTGCCTCATTCCCTCTCTCTAGTAGTGATGGTCAGCAGTAGCAGCAGCAGCGCTGATTAGAACAAACCCAGCGGCCTACGCGACTCGATTTCCTAGTGAGTCCAGGGCACGCGCCTTTCTACGTGTATAAACTCAATCCGTACAGAGATTCGTATACGCGGGGTTCGGTCGGTTGGATGATGATGATACAGGCCAGAGAATATAGCCTTGCCATTGCAGAGTAGAATCCGCGGACGAATCAGCTACTCATCCTACAGTTACCACTCGCAAGCTCTTTGCGGAAGTTCACTTGTCTGTCGTTGCGTTGCTGCGACGGCACCAGCACGTATTACAGCGCTCGTCCGACTGTGGATGGAATGGACGCTAGTCTCTCCCTTACCCTTTCGCGTACATAGATAAAGATATACACATGTATTCTGGATGGTTAGAAATAGGGGAAGCAGCAGGAGGAGGAGGAGGAGGAGGGGAAAGCAGTGCTGGTGGACGTGAGCCGAATAAGCTCACAATCGTGTATAGGGTATACGAGTGCTACGCTTTAATTGACGCGCGATTTACGTTCTATGAGTTTACTCGGCAAACTCGGCGTACGCTTGAACCTGGACCTCATGTTATAGTATATATACCCTTGCTACTCTTGCCCACTGCTGCTGCTGCTTCTGCTGACAAAGGCTACTTGTCCTTGCAACTTGCGTTCTTTCGCCTCCGCTGCGCTTTATTCGCGATAAAGTGACTCTTTTTGAAATTTGGAGCGAGAGTTGTATATCTCTGATTTTTTGTTTTTATTGTTATAACCGGTGTAATTGTTACTATTTGTTAGCGATATTAAAAAATGAAATACTATGATTTAGCGAAATTTTATACCTTTAAATTGCTTCTTTTCATATCAATTATTATTATTATTATTATTTTGACAGTCTTTCATCAGACGTTAGCCAAGATGCAGAGACAGTCACAAATGAATGCAGTATTTTAAGGGTAAACAAGATGAGGCGGCATTCCTTTGGTGTGCAAGTTAGAAGAGGCGGCGTTGCACAGCTCGACCGACTGTATAACGAGTGTGCAACTGCTGCGTATAGAAGCAAAATCTTCGTGCTAAAAGAAAGCCCTACCTCACACAAATCTCTTGAGTTCACAGTGTCTGTGATGGCATGGGTGTTGGTTGATAGAACAAGAAAAGAAAAATTTTCAAAGTGAGCGAAAGATAGCGAACGATAAGAGAGAACGAGCAGAATGACAAAATGAAGAGAGTAAGAGATAAAAACACGCCAATGAAAGCTCAGCGACGACGATGCCTTTCGGCCAATAAAAAAGCTCTTGAAAACGTCAAAGATATTTTGCTGCTGCTACCATGAGATTTTCAACTCTCTTGCCAGTCACCCCCCTCTCTCCCAGTTCGCGACACCACCACCCTTCCTCCCCAGGGCATTTCTTTTTTTCTCTGTACTCGGAACGACATCCCCTCCGTGTCCTCGGCTTTTTTTTCTTAACCAGCCTCGATCTTCCTCTTCTCCTCTCCTTTTTTTTTTATATACCCTTTTTCTTTTGAATCTTCTAGGGAGAATGAAAAAAAAAGAGAGAAAAGGGAGAGGGGTTGTATCACGCGTTTGACATGGCGCAGTCCTCAGGACGGAAGTGTTGATGGCCATTCTTCTCTCGTTTTTTCTTTGATAATATTGAATCGTCGCGACGTTTCAATTCCGCGAGCCGTCGGCAATGCTGCGGCGTTGAGTTTTATCCTGTGTAGGACTTGTTCCAACTTTCAGTATTGTTCACGAAAAGAAAAAAAAAGTGTTATTGAACGAAAAATTATTTTTTAGCACAAGGGGATCGATTTGAGGAGTAAAAAAAGCTGAATAATTGAAAATGTTTTTTCTGCGTAATACATAAAGTTAACTGTGAGATGCAGGTCTCGTCAAGAGAGTTGTTAAACGCGCATTCGTTTAGCTATATGCGAAACATTCTTGAACAAGTGTGTGTGTGTGTGTATGTGTATTATATATCTGACGGCTGGATTCGCTCGATAGTTTCGCTCTTCCGGTATTATATACACGCGTTCGTTCTCTCAGTAGTAAGTAGTAGGTATACATACATATAGGTATATAGTGCGAGAAGGAGGCGGCGAACGAGCCTGTTGAGTTTATCAATGATAACGATCTTCTTCGCACGCTTTCTTGTTTACTAGGCTTGAAAAACGACGTAAGAATGGATCGAGCAACTATATTATAGCAGCAGCTCCGGGCAAATGCAAAGACTCTCGTGTATATGTATATGTTTGTATAAACAGCATACCGTTATTATGCCGTTTATTCTTTTTCTCTTTTTTTTTCTTACATGTACGTTTATTATTAATGACTGTTCGCGACAGACGTCATGTTACATTTGTAGCTCAATCATAAGTAGGTATTTTATGCTAATTAATTTACGTATGCATTAAAATTAATGTTAATTGCAAACTGACACTTACTTTACAAAAAAAAAAATAAAAAAAAAAAAAAAAAAAAAAACAAACTTAATCTTACAAGAAATTAAATAGTGATAATTTTGTAAGTGAAAATTTCACAACATAAATATCGTTTTCAGACATAAAGCAAAAATTGAATCTCCTGTAAGTCACATGGCACAATCAGGAGTAGGTATATAAGAAGAGAAACGAGGCATGGGTTGTTATTATTCTTTGGAGTGGTCAGGTTATAGTATAGTATAGGTACCTATATGTATAAGTATGGATCATAATTCTTTCTGCCGAAACGTCTTGGCCAACGCATCGATTTATACGTAATCAACGGGAGCGATCACGGCGAAAAGCAGCTAAGACAGAGAGAGAGAGAGAGAGAAAGAGAGAGTCTACCGAAAATATATACGTACGCTTTGCTTTAATGTATTCCATCGTGTGTGCTAGCATTCATTTCTCTTTCTCCGTTTTTCTCTTCTTCCGTGGGCCACCATGAGCGAGTAGCCTGCTACTTCTTCTTCTTCTTCTTCATCGTCTTCGCTCGCTATCTTTCTTAAACAGCGACAAAAAGGGCCACAGGGGGAGGAAAAGAAGCAACAGCGGCAGCGGCAGGGGCTGTATACCGGTATGGTAGTACCAAGCGGAAAGACAATACACTCAAGAGTAATAAAACGCCAACTCTCGAAATCTACATGCGTATGCAAAGTAGATGCGATCCAGGAGTTTATATTATATACGCAAGTGTATGTACGTGGCCTGCTGCACGGTTATACGAGCATCAGCAGCAGCAGGACAGATATATAAGAGAAGCAGAGTCCCGCTTGTTGGAACTGCTATATGAGCAAAAACATGTATATAATCAATCGTTATAAGCTTCAATGAAAATTAAAAATTTTTTCTTTTTTTTTAACTTTCTTATTGATCCAAGGTTTTTTTGATTCCTTAAGACACCTACATTTGAAGAAAAAAATTAAATGCCGGCATAATAGACGATGTGGCATACTATTTTAACCGCTCAAGTTTAAAATTAAAATTTTCCATTTTTCACACTCTTTCTTCTATAAATTATTTTTGTAAAAGAGGTAGAAAAATGGTTGTTTATTTTATTGAGTTTTTCTCGGGTCATTCGAGCTGTTTCAATCAATTTTTTTATTGTAGATATACGAGTCTTCAACATCACATCTATAGTTTGTTTAGATTTTTTTGCGGTTGATTATACGTGTTTTTGCTCATATGTATTGGGTGTATACAGGTATATAGCGAGATGCGAGCAGTAGCAGCTATATATAGCGCAGCATAAAGGGGAGCAGTGGAAGGAGAGACTGCGAATTATCAAATCGCAATTTATCGGTGGATTGCCGAGTGGCGAGTCGCCTGCGATGAGGTTCTACCGTGTTCCTGCTGCGGTTTGGCTCTTATTCTCTTTCATTCAATGAGCTCCGCTTGCCAACGTGTCCCACGAGCGCGAGGGAATAATCGAAAGAAAAAGAGAGGGAGACTCGAAGAAGGAAGAAGTGGAAGAAGAAGAAGAAGAAGAAGAAGAAGAAGAAGAAGAAGAAGGGCCAGTGGACGCTATGAGTCTGAGAGAGAGAGAGAGAGAGAGAGAGAGAGCTCCGAGCGCGGCCACCCACCTAGCCAATGCCTCATCCTTACGTCGGACGGAATTCGGCCTTACCAGCAGCAGCAGCAACAGCAGCAACAAACCCATAGCTTCATCGTACACCTATACTATACCCCTTGCGCATGGCGCCTGTACACTACGCTTACCTCCTCCTTCTCCTCCTCCTCCTTTACTCTATCCTACAGAGTTCCTCTGTTCGATATTCAAACTAATAAATTACGCGAGACAAGCTGTGGCTTTGGCTGCTGCTGCTGGAGTTGTCGCTGGTATAGTTGCAACTGCAACTGCTGCTGCTGCTCTTCTGCCATCATTAGACGAGTCAAGAGCGCTACGGGCTTGCCGATGGTTTATATGTATACAGAACTCTCATCTCTCTCTCTCTCTCTCTCTCTCTCTCTCTCTCATCTCTCTCTCTCTCTCTCTCACTCTCTGTTTCTGCTGTGAATCATCTAAAACAATGGAATGCAGAGACGAGGATGACCTTTTTCATCCTTTTCCTTACATGAAGGAATGTCCATTTATCGGGTCGTCCCTGATGCCCCACTGCTGAGAAGATATACATCTCGTTATAATTATTATCGATGCCTACAGGTATATACACACAGGCGCCAGATGCGCGTGCTGTGGTATTATATTATTATTATACGGTGTTACATATATAGACATCGAGCTCCAACTCTATATACCTCGTTAATGACGATTTCTTTCTACCCTTCCCTACGACTACTACTACTATATACATTACATCTGAGGAAATTGAGAGAGGATGTATTTTAAAGTTTTCAATGATTATCATCATCATCATCATCATCATCTGCTGCTGCTGCTGCGTAATGGGTCAGAAATAATCATATATCTTCCTTGACTTTTGTTTTTTGTTTTTTTTTTTATATTTTCATCCTTTAAGTGATGATGTTTATAAAATCTTTCAATTTCCAATGACTTGGGAGACTACTCGAAGTTCTACTACTACTACATACTACCACCATCACTTAGCAAACCAAGAGTTGTTAATCTAGATTGATGGATAAACTAAATAGCCCGTAATATGGTGAATAAATAATGAGATGAATAATGCGAATGGACGAAAAGTAACAGTATGTCTTGCACTCACAAAGTCGTTGCGTGAGTATATATATACGCGTGCAAAATTCAGGAGATTATCTCTCTGTATATCACACGCAGACGCGTAGCACCATAAGAGTCTCTCGGTAGACTTGGTAGGTATTGGAGTGTAATAGTAGTAGTAGTAGTATATATAGTGATATTTCTCTATACCATTGACATTGCTCGTCTCAATAGAATATGGTATACGTATATATGTATGTAGTGAGAGTGCAAGGGGTGGTAGAAGAGCGGATACGTGTCGCAAGACTACACACAATGGTACACAGAACGCGGACGTAGAGTCCTTGCCCATCTTTCTTTCTCTCCACGTCTTTCGTCTCTCTCTCTCTCTCTCTCTCGTATACTACTCAGAGCAGCAGTAGCAGCAGAAACAGGAGAGAGAGCAAGCATTCGAGCGACCTAAAGTAGATTAATCGCTTGCTGCCGGTCCGAGGAGAGGATATCTTGGCGTCGTCGTCTTCGTCGTCGTCGGCTAACATACGTCGACGCGCGGACACGCACACTTGGGGATGGATGAATGGCGAGGTATTATGCTGTGTGTAGGAGCAACAACAACAAACAGCAGGCTGCTGCTGCTGGTAATAGAATATTGACGGAATCGAGTAGAACATAGGGTGGTGGTGATGGTGATGCAAAAGAAGGGCATCATCATAGCGGGTGGGGCTGAGCGAGCTTGAAAAGAATGACGCCAACGACGTCATAAATCAAGGATTCTCGATTCTTTACTCTCCTCTATATAGGTACAGTCTCCTCCCTTACCTTGCCACTCTTCTACTACTCTCACCCCCCCCCCCCAGCACGTTATGTGCGCTTGCTCGTATTTATACGCGAGAGATATAGCCTCGCGTCGTCATTCCTCCCTGTTTATATATCTTTAGCGAGGGATGCGTGACCATGTTGGGGGCCAACAATGAACACTACCATCCCCTGTGTTATAGTTATAGTAGTAGTAGTAGTAGTTAACTGCTGCTGCTGTTACTACTACTACTACGATCATTGGGTTGCGACGCAGGCTGTCGTTACTCCGTTACCACCACCACCACCACCACCAACATCACCATCAGCACGACCAGTACCGCTTCTCTCTGCTTATTACTGTTATGCCTCGAAGCTTTTCATTCGAAAGTAAACCTCTCTACCTATAGCTGTATCCTCGTAGTTCTGGCCTGCTCTCCCTGGCTATTCGCTAACCTTCCAAAGCTCCTCCACTTTATACCCCACTCACGAGCAATGGTCAACAGTGTGGGCAATAAGAGGGAGATAGAGAGCGAGAGAGCGAGAGAGAGCCAAGTGCTGGATGCTGGCGCCGTATGTATGTATGTATGTATGTATGCATGGAGGCTATATATAGAGGACGTCATTTGATCGCGCCATAAGTGTAGGTGGGCACCCCTCGTTAGCCTCGAAGGAGCCGCCGCATCGTTTCGCTTTGGTCATCTCTCTGCTGCTCCTGCTGCTCCTGCTCCTGCTACTCCACGTTACGCCCGAGCGCTCGTATAATGTCGAAGCGACCCACTATTATATACATACACGGCTCTTCTACTGCTACCGTGTATTCAGCTTTAACGAGCCCTGCGTCCTCCTCCTCCTCCTCCTACTTTACCTCTTCTCTAGACTATGTTCGAAAATTGAAGCGGCTGCCAGTGGCTCTCTCGATTTGCCACGCGCCATCATTTTTTCGAGTGAGCCTCTTTTTTTTTTTTGACTGCTCTACTGCTGCTGATTCTAGCCCTCGTTTTATTTTTTTGGAGCTTTATACCACGAGGACCCGCAAATAACCGCAGGACACGGAAATGCTCAGCTAAAATGTACGCTGGCCTTCTGTCATTACAGGCCAATTACGTTTCTTTTTCTTTCTCTTTTTCCCCTACTGGCCTATATATTATTTGCAAAAGTTGGAATAAAACTGCTTGGCTGAATTAAACGACGATTATTGTCTTTAAACCTCTCTTTTTTTTAACTCTTTTTAGTTGTGTAAAAGAAAAATTTTGCTAAATATTACAAGCAAAAAATTATATATTACTTTTTTCTTTTTTTGCAAGCTTGCATAAAAACTTCTTTTGTCTTGTTTCGAAAAAATTTGAACTTAAAAATCTACGTAAATTGTTGATATATTATTTTATTTTTATAACAAAAAAAATAAAAATATTACGTGGCAAATATTACGCAGCATTGTACATTAATAGCACACAGTAAAGTATTGAAATCAAAGCTCGCTCTCTTTTACTCTCTTTGAGAGGGAGTATCATTGTTTTCCATTGAGCGCATAAAGTTTGGCAAGCTTTTGCCGTGATAAATGAAAGCCGCGCGGAAATTTGAATTAGAATAGCCCGGATACCGAGCAATATGTTCGAATTCGCATATTGTTGGAGAGTGAAACTTTGTATTTTATTCGTTTTCACCACGCCAAAGCTGGACTGAATTTGAATCAACAAGTTATATAAATATAGTCCTTTTGATCGATCCCACTCATTTATTTTATTGGTGCGTAATAAAAAAAAACATTTTTTATTCGCTCTTGATATTATATGTTTAATTTTTTTTAAGGTTATGTAGATAAAAATATTTTAAATTATAATGCAATATGTAAATTAGCAATTTATCATCAACACTATTTTAATTTTTTCAATAATTATTTTTTACCGTTGTATAATCAGAATTAGACCAAAACTTGAGATTAAAAATTATTATTTTAATTTCTTACTTAATTACGGCTATTAAAAAAACACTCCAAAAATTTTGTATCCCAAAGTCAAAGAAAAAAAAAATGCACGACGGGCGTAACAAAAGATAAGGTAGGGTGGTATAGAAAGCTCTGTTACGAAACAGCCTGCTAAGTTTGTCAAGTCTCGTGTGCAAGGCGAGCGCGTCGCAGGGTGAAAAGAGCTCACGAAAAGCTATGGGGGCTCTAACATTTCCTTTTTTTCTCTTTTTAGTTTTATTTTGCTTTCGACAAAAGAGTGCGGAGGAGTTGCGAGAGAAAAATAAGACTGCAGGAGGCTGGAACGGAAAAGAGAGAAAGAGAGAGAAAGCAAGAGGGTCAGAGGGGTGGACGAGGGTAAAAAAGAGACAAGCGGCTAATGAATCGACGATTTACGAGTTTCATGGCTCGGTGGTCCCAGAATCATGGCTCGAAAGTACGTATATGCATTCGTTTAATCTACTGCCAGACACACTGGGCTCTTGCCTTTTTCATCCCCCCTCCCTTCCGTTTTTTGTTTTTGTTTTTAATTTTTTACCAAGCTGCGTCTCGACCACCGATTAAAGCTTGCGTTATGCGCAGAATAAAAGAGGGTATCCCCTCGGAGGTTGGCCATAATATTTTATAGGGGAGAACTCGTGAGTGCGAGACTGGCTTTTTGAATTTCATTTTTCGAGCTTGTAATTTTTTGGTAAGTTGCTATAGCTGAGGGGAGAGAGCTTGCGATATTTATTGTACACCTGTATGAATGCTAATTTTGAAATTTAATGCGGGTTGTTTTTTTTTTTTTTCACGAGCAATTAGTAATAAATTGCGTACAGTCGTTTGCCGCTGCAAATAATAAGAAAATAATAATGATAAACAATTAACACAACTACATGAATTTTACTTTATTCGCATTAAAATTCAAAAATGACGATGAGTCGAGCAATAACGTCAGTCATTCCGAGGATGCAACATAAAAAAATTATAAGCATAGACAGAAGCGCAGAAGAGCGAAGAGTATATAGTTGTAAGCGCATCTAGTCCGGTTCACACGTGCCTACATGTAACAAGACGTAGCCTTCCGTTCGACCCGACAGTCTCAAGCAAGCAAGGTGTGTATACGTGCGAGAGACAGGAAAATAAAATCCGTCACGCGGAGGAAAGCAGCGCAGCGAGAAGTGAAGTAATAACCATCATATTAAAGGTAATAACGAAGATCACGCCAGTCACTCAGCCAGCCAGCCGCGGGAATCACGCACTTGAGCTTTGCTGCAACGACGACGACGACGACGACGACGACTGCTGTCCCTCACCCGCAACCGTGTGTTTCACTTCGCTTGCATAATACGCGCTATTACGCGCCAAGAGGCGGAGAGAAGCAGCGTGTGACGTGCGAGTAAAATATAAAAAAAAAAGAAATAACCAGAGACGAGAAGTTTCTCGCGCACTTAGGTGAATACATGTACAGCATAGACGTCAGCGTTACACACGAAAAATTGCCCAGACTGCTTGCTGCTACCCTCCAAGACACATATACTTATATAT
>JAPYZE010004787.1:0-10074 GCA_030522805.1 Leptomastidea abnormis | reverse complement strand
CAATTTTACTTAGCGTATTTTTCGTTAAATCAGGACTTAACGTATTCTTCGTAAGACAACTATACTTTATGATAGTTTTCGTACGGGGCGTCGATATACGGGCTGTGTAGTGTAGTGTCGCTCGCGTGTTATATATTGCGCTTACAATAGGACGTAATTTTCTGGACTTGAAATTATATTACATTGCAAGAAGCTTACTGCATTTAACATTGCTATATATGTTGCGTGTATATATAGTAATAAAGAATTTATACTTGTGAGCTTGGCGAAAATTGAGTTTTCAAAAGCGACACTTTAAGAAATAATTTTTGTTTTGGTTTATATGAAGAAGTGTCGTGTAATGCTTGTATGACTTTAAGGATAATAATTAATCTTGTCTACTTTCTTGGTTCATTGCAATTGTATTTTAAAATTTTTTTGCTTCATGTTATACTATTTCTATATTTAATTTTTTAATTATATAAGTTGCATCATGTTTAAAAAAGTAAAACATAGTGTCGTCCTTGATTATTTTTTCTTAAAATTAAAATATTACATAAGAGTTTAAGCACTTCGAAATTTTTCAATAATTCAATTAATTATTATTAAAAAAAAAAAAAAAAACATTATAAGCACAAACATTACCACATACAACTCACCACAAATCATTTAACTTTAACGTCAAAACGTATAAGGCGTTGACCGCATTTATTCCTCAACGCACACACACACACACTCTTACAAAAAAACATACGTCACACATAAGCTATTGCAAAATATTGACAACGTCAACTCGAATATATAGTTATGCCTGTAACATAAAATGACAAGGAGCACGAGTTAATATTCCCAATATCCCATAAGTCCAGATGTTTTTTTTTTTTCAATCCCCCGTTCATCTTTCAAGCACATACATATACACGTATACATACTTTACTATATGTATGCATGGAAGCGCAGTCCTTAACGTTTTTGCTACCGCATTTAATTTTCACGAGAGAGAGAGAGAGAGAGAGAGAGAGAGAGAGAGAGAGAGAGAGAGAAAAAGCGTCACGCACGGCTGCACATCTCAGCTCTATATCTTTTTCTTAATGCAACCATAACTCGCACTCGTCGTTTACATAATTATAAATATATGCATATATATGCGTGTGTATATGTGTATGCATAGGCGCCAGGAGGATCTTTCACATACTTTCTACCCCTTTCTCACTTTTAGGTATACGTGCAATATTAATTAACAGTTAGTTACGTCCCTCCTCCCTTGGATCTACCTATACAGATTATAGCGCAATAATCTATAGTGATCGAATCTTAATTTTTTTTTTCACTTGTAGGCTGACGCTGCTTTTATGCGTGTACGTGTTTGGGTGTTAATACACTTTCATATAAAGTGTGGCCTTGTTTTCGATTTGAGTATATTTATGCGGTGAATAGCTTAACGTGGGCGTTGAATTGTGTAATACCAGCTTTGGTGTGACTCTTACTGAGCGATACACCTATAGGTTGCGTCCGCGATTTCATAAAAATAAAGCCGCAACCTTATAAGGAAACACAGTTTGGACGACTACATGGATGAGCTGTGTATTATATATTGTGTTGTATATTTGAAAATTTTGAGGGTAGGTAGCGGAGATCCTTTTTTTTACATTACTTATAAGTAAAACTAGATTCGCACATATTATATTATTTGATCTAATTACGGTATAACTTGATACTGTTTTTTTCTTCTTCTTCTTCTTTATTTTGTTGTTGTTGCGAATCTAAGGGTATATACCGTTATATATATAGTGGAGAATTTGGGATCAAAGCGTGACCGATCTTATAATGATTTTACTTCTAATTAGACGAGCCTTCGCGTAATCTCTCGGACTCTCTCTCTTTTTTTCTCTTGGCTTTGATGTGTATCGGCTAAATTCTCTTGTGGATTTTTTTTTTTTTAACTAACCAACTAGGTAGACTTCTTGGTAAACAAAGTTTTTTATTTTTATTATTTTCATTTAGTTTCTCTAAATCGTTTAATTTCTTTTTTTTTTTTATTTCAACTGTAAAAAATTAAATTTTCAGTTAATTAAAATCCAAAAGATTGCTGAATTGCAGACTGGACTGTTAGTGAGTATAAAGAAAATGATTATTTATCATGCTTATTATAACGAATGCAATTATAAATTCGATTGTAAAGATTCGCAAAAAAAAAAAAAAGAAAATATTTTTTAATAAAATTAATTAGAAACTTGCATAAAATTGTAAAGCTCTGACAATTAGTACAACGTAGATCACATTAAATGCATCTGCTCTAGCTCGTTACTCGTTTATACTTAACAAAAAATATATACATAAAGGCTTGTATTATGATCCTGTACTCATAATGTAAATTTAAAGTGAAATAACAACTCTACATTTTTCATTGAAAATGAATTGTTAGAACGATCAACGAATAACAACAAAAAAATATCAATTAGACACTTAAGGAAGACTTTTTAAGTACTTTAACTTAGCGAAATCTTAAACAATTAATATGTACCCATAATCCATTGTTACAAATACAAGGACAAAAAAAAAGTACCAAGTAAAGTCTTTTACTTGGTACCGCGTTCACAACTTTTCCCAAGTCACACAAAGCGCGTACAACTATTTTTCCTCTTCACTTATATACATATACATAGATACTTACACCTATAGGTATTTTACCTTCAGTAAAATCGTGAAAGACCTTTATATATACTTTCCCATCGTCATTATCCTCCGTAGTCACGTTAGCCTAGACCGAGAGGTCTAGAGTCGGGCGCGTGTATGTGTCAATTGTTTTCAAGCTCAAAGAGAAAATATATATATTCACGGTTTTCTGATGTACTCTTACATATACATTCAGATAGACAGACAAACAGACTGTATACCTGTGCTTTGCTCTTTCTCAAGCCTGACTCGTCGCGGAAGGAAATTCCGTACCGCAGAGGCACTTTCTACTTGAACTCTCTCCCCTCCTCCTCCTCCTCCTCCACCTCCTTCTTTTTCACCCGTGGAACCGTGACTTCTTTCTCTCTCGAAGGCCACTTATATATACATTATCTCTATCTCTTTTACTCTTTCCTTATACATATCTCTTTCTTTCTTTCTGTTTTCTTCTCCTACATAATTTAAATGAAAGTGAATTCGCGCGGACAACTTTCAAAAATTAGCGCGTAAGGTCGGCAAAATAAAAAAAAAAAAAAAGAAAGAAAAAGAGAGGCCGTACAGTTGTAGTGTGGGTATATATTATAACTCTGTTGCATAATCCGTCTGTCAGACCAGTGACCAGTCTCTTAATTTTTGATCTCAAAATATAATATATGTATATATACATTTAAAAGTGATATAATACTCATCTCAAGGAAACCCTTTTACACACAATACCTATATATACCATTAAGTATTAATCTTTACTTTACCACCATTACCACCACCACTCATTTATTGCGAAAGTTACCATAGTTTACGTAAGAGAAGAACGCATATATCTATACATATATGCAAGAATAAAAGAAAAAAGAAGTAAAAAAAAAGGTAAAGGCCAACATAAGTAGTAGATCTTCGCGCCCTGAGGGAAGCAATAGAAGAAGAAGAATTTACGCGTGCTTGCGCGCGCGCGCGCGAGCTGCATGTGCAGCAGTTTTATCAAGCGCGCGTTAACTACACCGTATATACCGTTATTACGTAATTCATCTATATACACGTATATATACACATGCCTTATACGTGTACAGCTATCCTAGCTAGCTAGCCGATACTTTATATATTTATAAAGGATAAGAGAAGAATCAAGTGAACAAGCTATTGCTTTACCATGTCTATAGAAAGAGAGAGAGAGAGAGTAAGGGTTTGGCTAATTCTTGCCCTCTCGATATATATTTTCCATTCGCGCGTTTATGTGTCCAGTATAATATATATATATATAGGTAATAGGTCTATATAAATAACTGTACATTATTATATTGTAGGTATAAGTCGAGCGTGCCAACGCAAAAAGGTTTATATATATCCTTCCTGTCCCTTCCTTATCCTTCCAACCCTTTTCCTCCTTTTCTTCCTTGCCACTTTGAACTATTATTGAAATATGCGCTTTGGTCGGTATAAGAAGGAACGAAACGGTGAAATTGCTAGCCTATAGGCGGTGCGAAAAAAGAGATGTGTGTGGGTGTGCACTATAGGTACCTCTATATATGAATTTGATGTTACCAATATATAGGTATGTATGTATGTGTGTGTATGTGTAAATACGTATAATTCATGTTTGTAGATAGGCTTTAACTTTTGTAAACGTGTAAAATTGACCAATAATATATCAGTGGGTATTTGAGTGTGTCTATATAGGGTTCAAGAAGAATGTTTTTTTTATATAATAGTCACCTTAAGGGATATCGGGTTAAAATTATACTTCCTGCTTTGTGGCTATATATAAAGTGAGGCTGGTTCTATTTTATGTGGAGATCAGTTTATTTATTTTTTATTCTACGCGTTCTACGGGATTCCGGCAACGTAAATTTTTCTTTTTTTTATAGGATTATGGTATAGGATTCTGGATTAATTGGTAGGCCGAGTCGTCTGTTTTAAATCTTTGGGTCGTTATCGTTTGATTTGTTGTTTGTGGATTTTTTGATTCTTTTTTTTTTTAAGAAGCGTAGATTGATCGTAATTCAAATAAAGAAGGTATAAATATATATAAACATAAATAGGAATCTAGGAAGGATAAAGGGAGAGGGGGGGAGTAGAAGGATAGAGACGCGTCTATTGTCTAAATTGGAAAGTCAACGCGAAGGTTACGGTAATTTGGTAGATAGAAGATCGAGGGAATAAACGAAAATTTTTTTTCTTATTCTTACACGTATACAGGTATATACCATATACCTAGAAGATTTACTATTATGATAGCTTTTGAAATATGCCGGAATTGACGGCGTTTACGTGGAAATTTTTTTTTTTTTTTTCAGAAAGAAGAAAGCATGAAACGTTGTTGTTTTAGTATAATAATGTCTTGAGGCGTGTAATAAGCTAAATGAATATAGTTTTGGTATATTATATGTACGGATAAGGAAAAGGTAATTTGATAATTTCATTTAATTTAATACAAAGTTTCAACTTTGGTGACTATGTATTCATCTAAAAGATCTAAGTGTTTTCTCTCTATTAAGAAATTTTTATAATTATTTTTTTCTTTTTCCTTTTATGTAAGTGTTGGATATGTTAGGTATATTAAAGTTGAAAAAAGTATTTATTTTGTAAAATTTAAATTTAAATTATTACATGGAAATACGAAACTTTTTTACATCATAAAAAGTATGGTGTCGTAAAGAAACTTTAATTATTTCTTCTGTACCTATAAAGAGTGTAATTTTGTAATTTTAATTTTCTACAACAGTCTGGACTTTGTATAATTTTAATCTTCTTAACACTTAATAAAGCAAAACGTCAAAGTTAATGCTTTTTTGCACCAGATTTTCATCATAAACTTTACAATAACCTGGTATCCAGTATAATATAATTAAGCAATATTAATTCTTTTGTCATATTTTTGTCATATTATATACTTTAAATGGATAACACTGGTTATAAAGACCATTTAATAGATAAAAAAATTCATTTTTCTCCATCGTAACATAAAATGTACAGTAAAATATACGTACATGATATTATCACGTTTCATACTCATGTAAAACATAAATGTTAACACAAATGAAAATTTTCTGCACATACCTCGGCAACACTTTATAGCTAATATAAAAAGTACGACTTTATGGTACACACATAGAAATATGTATAAAATAGATAATACCTTGTATACACACATACGTACATATACATAAAAAAATCTTTAGTATAATATCAAATGTGTGCATGAAAATATAATACTACCTAGGTACCCCTCCTTCCCCCACACCCCTAGATTCCACAAAAACAATTCACATAAAAAAAAATAATTATTTCATAAATTAATACAATCAATTTCTTTCATTATATCTATAACATATCCACTTCTCTTCCTCATCATATTTATATTTATAAAATCAAATATAACAAGCAAATATCATACCTACGTATCATTATAAACCTAATCTCACTACCTACCAGCAAACCCGCTAAATCCTTAAACTTAAATTCTCTCTCTTTTTCTCTCCACACACACACACACACACACACACACACACACACACACACACACACACACACACACACACACACACACACACACACACACACACACACATATACGCATCGTTGCTTCGATATACATCAAGAATTGCTTTCTCGCGCGGGGTGGTGGTTAGACTTTAGAGAGTAGTATAGTAGTAGTAGTAGTATAGAGGCAGGAAATCCGATCGACGCCTCGTGTCTGCGCCTACTATATAGCCGCAAGTCAAGCTATACGGCGTATAGCAGTATATTTTTTTCCTATCTCTCTTTCTCTCTTACTCTCTTCTTCCTATATAAACCTATGGACCGCTCGTGAAGCAGCTATGCTATAGGTGAGCACATATAAGTACTGGAGAACGCGTGAGTGCGCAGCGGGAGGGCCCGTTACGTGTATAACCCCTTGCTTTGCGCGCGAGTAAGAGAGAGAGAGAGAGGGAGAAAGAAGAACCACGCAGAGAGTGCCTCTATAAGACTTTGCAGCAGTCTCGAGGATCGCGAAATACCGTTTTTCAAGGTCTCTCTCTCTCTCTCTCTTTCTCTCTTTCTCTTACTTGTCGAGAAGTGCGGCAGCAGAAATAGTATGTGTGTATATGTGTGCAAGTCAACGGGCTTAGAAGGCGCGGCTTTCAATGTAAGATAGAGAGAGAGAAAGAGAGAGATAGAGGAAGATGCTAAGAATCTTATATGTATACAGCACATATTGCGAGAGAGGAAAATATCGCGTTCACGCTGTATATAAGTACCTAGGATATATATATATAATATACTTCCGAGAGAAAAAAAATAAAGGAAAAGGAGAGAGAGAGAAAGAGCTTCCATTGTGTTTGGAGAACGAACGATGAACGCTATTTTCTTTACATTTCCCCTACTCACAGCCCACCTCCTACTATTTTACACACCTTCCGTGTGTGTGTGTATTTACGTACTGTTGGTGTTCTCTTTTAGCGAGGATGACTTTTTTGGTAAAGGTGTTTAATTGAGTGGGGAGGAAGCTTGAATAAAAATTAATTATTGAGTATATGCTATGATTAATTTTGTTTTGGCAGATAGATATATAGATAGATATAGAAAATTTGTTTTTGAAATTTTTTAAATAAATTAATTTTTCAATGTATTTTGAGAAGAATTAGGCATTTGTCAACCTGACACAAGGTAGGTTAAGGATATTAGATCAAAATTTATATCTATCGACAATATCTGACTATTTGTTTATTTTTATTGTAAATGCAACATTTCATTGACAAATTGTTATAATGCTTTTATTGTTGTACGAATATTAAATATTTTATATATACATACCTATATATTATATTATTACATTATATACCTATTTTCAACTACATACGAGAAATTTATTTTTTATAAATTACGAATATTTAATATGTAAAAAAATTCAAATTTTACGGTTTAGAATTTTTGGTACCACGAGACTTAACACGTCCAATGCAATTATTTTAAGTGTTTATATTGGGGTGTAATTGAGTGAAATCGTGTGTTTGCTTTTTTTTCGTTTACAATGTGCCGCAGATCTGTTTCGATAATATTGATTTTTTTACACGTTTATTTTGTTGATAATTCAGGTTTGTCAAAAAAAAAAAAAAAAAAGATAAAGATAAAGTATTTGTGACGAGAATATCGTTATCTAATTGGCTTCTGTCTAAATTTATCTTATACTACACGTACCGTAATATTAATGGCTTTTCAAATTATATCAACCCACAAAATCTTAATACGAAGGATAATAAATATTTAGATAAAAACTATTGAGATGTCTCATAGAAAATTTTACATTCACACTTGGCCAAAAATAAAACATACACGCGTATCATTCAAATATAATCTAAATTGAAATAAAAAAATAAATTTGCTCTACGCATAAAAATATATAGATGTAAAAAAGTGTGAAAACATATAATTTTCAATTCCCATTTAAATAATCCAAGTTTATTTAAATGACATTAAAATGTATCAAGCTTTAAATATCGCTATAGAAATAGCCGTAATAATTAACATTTCTCAATATATTCATGTATTAAAATCATTCAAGCATAAATATAATACATATATATCTCGACAAGGTGATCAAAGAAACTCTCTCACACACTCACGCACACACGTATATAAACATATATAAGCGAATATTGCAAAATCACTTTTGAAATTGATCATAATATACAAATGCCCTGAAATGACTCGCTTCTTTTTTTTTATCCTCGATTTTTTTTTTTTTTCAAATCACTTATTCTTCCACATACATACACACACTATACATATACCACTCATTTATCAACTTTGCAATGCCAGAGTTGTCAATCGTTGCATGTAAACGTTTTAACCACGCAAGTTCTCTCGTTCACATTTTATATATACAACGTTTTACACAAATCGTTTTGCTACTTTAATTCACCGCAACTATAAAAATAAAAAGAAGAAAAAAAAAACAATATGTCACGCAAATCTATATACCATATTATATGTATTCATTTTAATGGAATCATCGCGGTTTTATATTTAATTTGTTTTGTTTTACGATATATTTTATTCTATTCTCAAAGAAATAATTTCTTAATGAAATATCGCAAGAAAAAAAATATATTTTATTCTATAACGATATATTTTATTCTATTCTCAAAGAAATAATTTCTTAATGAAATATCGCAAGAAAAAAAAAACCGCACACATAAATATATATATTCCTATGCAATTTCCAACATATAGTATACGCTTGAATTTATTAATATTAACGTAACACATATTGTTACCATCAGTATACACACACTCTATTATTCTTCCATCATCACATCTACATCTCTCTCTATCTCTCCCTCATCCAAACAAACTTATATAACCACCCTATTTCACCATATACCCGTAAACATTCACAAAAATTGGTATCTCTAACAAATTTCTAATAAAAATAAAAAAAAAAAAATTGAAAAACTCAAAACATTCTAACCCACACACATCGTATTTTACGTACGCGTAGATAAACAAGAAAAACGACATATTATATTATATAGGTATAGGTATGTATATATACGAGAGTGAGAGCATATATATAAAGTTTCGTAATATAAAGAGCCTCGGAATGGAATCGAGTGCACGCGCGCGCATATATTAAAAGGCACCTACACATATAATACAAACGCATAGCATATATGGTACATAACTGCAGGTAAATTAATAAAAGCCAATTTTCCCCCTCCCCCCTCTTTACGCTGCATTTGATAGTGATATAATATTTCTCGTCTCTATATATGTATGCAGCTATATGTATAGATCAGTTCTTACTTACATATATAAATAAAATATATATATATCTAAATTTATTGAATGATATACATACCTTAATGCAATAGACCGGTGACCGGTATCAGTTCAATACAGTATGGAAGTTGACGTTTGTATAAGTGTATTTGTATGTAGGACTTTGATTATTTCACGTAGATGTGTATGTATATCCTTTTAAAATTTCTTATCCTCTCACAGCCGCTGTAAATGCACTTTTTTTTTATTCTTTCCTCCTTCTTCTTTTCGTTCTCCTCTTCAAGACACCTTCTTCATCGTCGTCGTCGTTGTCGTCCTTTTAATAACCGACGTCCTTGACATGTTTGTCGTCGTCGTCCTCGTCGGTGCGCCAACGGTAGCAGCAGCAACACCTTTTCCTTTTCTCCAATACACCTTCACCTTCTCCTCCACCTCCTCCTTTTTTTTCTTTTTTTTTAACGCTTACTACTAAGCTTGGACAATAATAAGTTGGCCGCCTCATCGGCCGTAACGAATCGTCATGGATTTTGAACGCAGCCCTCCTCGCTAACCGACTGCATCGGATATAATATACAGCTCCCTGTGTTGGTAGCAGCAGACGCAACAAATTCCCCCCTTTCTTCTATATTAGTATTTTATAACACACTATAACTACTATAT
>JAPYZE010004786.1:0-10075 GCA_030522805.1 Leptomastidea abnormis | reverse complement strand
AAAATGATAAAATTTTATTACATGTTAAATTTATTAAAATTTAGACTATTGATCTATGCAATGACACCAGGACTTGGAGTTGAAAGGCTTGATTTACAAGAAGTGATTTCATACGTCATCAGTGCAAGCAATAAAGGAGCTTTGACAGCTATGAATTTCATTGGAAATAATTACGATAAATTATTAAATTAGTAAGTTCAAAAAATTAAAAAATAACTTTATTCATTCAGGTGTCGATTTTTAATTCATAATTTAATTAATCAATTTTTAAATCTAGTACCAACGATGTAAGTGTAATTACCGATAGTCTTAGCAGCATAGCTGGGCGTTTATCTACAAGAACTTATGTCCAACAGGTATAAATAGAATTTTTTAAATATTTTGTATCGTTGAGTAAACTAATTATTTTTATTAATGTGTAATTTCTTAATTTTTACAGTTTGATGAATTTATCAAGACGAACAACGAAACATTATCCAGTATTTCTGATATTTTACAAGATGCATTATCTGATTCGATTTCTGAATTAGATTGGTACAACAAAAATTCTCCGATTATACTCAAATGGCTGAAAGAAAATTATACAATTTAAAATTTTTTTTAAACATAATCTGTTTTACTTTAAACCTTAATTTATAATAATTTGAATAAAAACAAAATAATTATTATAAAAATAAAACTAAAAATGATTAAAATCCTTTTTATAATTGTTTTTATTATCGCAAATAGCATTTAATTACTAAGAAAGTAAAAAAGCAAATATTTTATTTTAATAATAACTATAGGCTAATATTTCTATCTAAACTATAATAGTTCATTTGACAATCAAAAATATTTTTTAATTTTGTGTTAATGTAATAATAAAAAACTTTAATTATTACCAGTATAAAAGCTTTTGCATTAAGATTTAATGAAGTTTCTTTAATTCTGGTTTAGATTATGAATCGCAATAATTCACTGTATAAAATTTATTAAAATTTCAACTGCAATCGACAATCGTTTCCAAAAGCGTACAAAAAATTCGAATTATCCGTGAATATTATATTTCCATTGTATGTGAAAATCAAAAGTTTTTGATCAAAAAAATGCAAGAAGTTAATAAAACTAAAACTATATTATGTAGGTATGTACATATACTGACTTCAACAATTGAAAAGAAATATTTTTTTTTAAAGTAATAAAATAAACTCTTCAAGGAGTCCCTTTTTATCTTCTAACACTAAGTACTGTATATATGTATGTATATTCACGATAATAGCATATACATATATACTTAGACACAACGAAAATATGCATAAAAAGAAATGAAGAGGGATAAGAGGAGAGGAGAGGGAGAGGGAGGGAATAGGTGGCGTACGCGAGGCGAGATCCGGCAGTATGCACTGCCCGCAGATTCACGTCAACCGCTGTTCGAGTCACACACAGCAGGTAAAACGTCTTTATAGATTATTTTCCAATTTGTCGTCAATAGGAACTTTTAGCTTTGTTCAGCATTTCAAATTATATTTTTATCACCTTGTAGAAATCATCAGAAGAACGATTTCAAACAACACACACAGGAACCTACTCTACTGTTGTTGGAGTGTGATTTCGTGATTTTTACAAAAGACAAAGGAGCTAACGCATAGGATCTATATCTACGCAGTGCGGTGGACTTTCATCGTCGCGCAGGCTCCAAATTTACGCTCTTTATTTGTGCAGGGGTGATTTTTGAAGAAATACGCAGCTCATCGATATAAACTTGGACAGTAAAGAGTATAAAAACGTGAGTAGATAAACGAAATTTAGATTATTTGTAGGATGCATGTATGACGTTTGTACGAATGCGTTAAGTTCTTATACAATATATAATTACAATTCTTGTACGATATATAATTCTGAATTCGAAATGCAATTAAATTAATTTGTTGTATGAAAGATGAGGGAGATCAAGTTATATTTGCGTGATATGTATTTACAGTTGCATTTATACCTAATACCGGGATTATCGGGTTTATTATGTACAACAGGAATGATGCTTTTGAGGGCGCAAAGAGTGTTTGTTCGAATGAAAGAAAAGGGAAATTCTTGGAAATAACAGGGCTGTTTACTAAAAATGAACATGCTAATAGCATAAGCTGTATAGTATAGATTTATACAAAAACGCTTGCAAGTAAAGTAAAACGTGCTATTATAAATTTTTTTTTCTTAAGAGAGCTATTTGCTTAAATTAAGCAATGTGCCTTATGCTATAATTGTAGATATCGGAACTAGCGAATGTGAAGAATCGACCGGAAAAGCGCGGGATTTTTGTCGAGTAAAACTCGAACATCTGTAATGAAAAAAAAAATTAAGACTATAAGATATACCTTTTCTTCTCTTCGTATATAGGTCATGGAAAATATTTCGATATCGCTCGTACATATTCAAAAGCATTTGATGGAGATACTAAATGAGTTAGAGTTGGTCAGAGCAGCAATCCGTACGGTAGTCAGCCCAAGTTCGGAATCTATCAAGACAGTACTGGAGAAGCCAGAACCTGCTGCAACTGAAACAACTACTGCAAAAATGAGCGGCACCTCACCTCTTACTAAATCCCCTGAGAAAAAATCAATGGCTTCTGCAGGAATGACTGCGGATTTTTCAGTAAAAACATACAACGATCCCGAGCTACTCGAATGGGAAGTCGAATGGCTGCAGCTCCAGGACACTTCGGATTGGTGTAGTAGACAAAACAATAATCTTAGATGGCAGCTTGTACAAGCTGTCCAGTCTGGAATACCTGGAGCTAAAGGAGTTAGCAAGACGCAAAGACATCGACGTCTCGACGTATGTAGGGAAGAACTGGCGTCTGGATCTTGAAAAGGAAAGGAGGCTCTCGGATGAAGATGAACAAATGATGGAGGAACGAGTCGTAGCTTTAAACAAGTATAATCGCGAGGGCGTAGAAAAATGGCGCAAGGCAAAGGCTGCTGCTCAAGAAAAACGTCAGCTCTTAAAGCAAACACTTCAAGATCTTCATGTAGCCAGATCAGAGTGTCATAGAATTTGGGATGAAGAAATACTTTATAGAAATGAAGATGATTGGTAAATAAAATTATTGACAAGCCGAAATGTTGCTTTGTTTGCTAACAACTTAATTGGCAATGCAAAGAAAATTACTTTAACGCGAATATCGCTGTATTTTTCTTCATAAGAATAAATCAAAAAGATACAATTTCTTTCAGCATTATCTTTTTTTCTTTAAACCTTTTTATATTTATAATGTTGAAAAGGGGAGAAAAAGGAATTCAATTTTGTTAATTGATATTATTTTTATAAAATTATGTAATTAAAAATTTACAAAAATAAATCGAGTAAAAATTATGATTGAATGTAATATATGAACTAATGAGATCACATGATTATTTAGAAATAGCTTGCGCATATAGTCACATTCTATAACACAAATGATTAATTATTCACACTTGTTAAAGTTTGTCATATTTTTTTTTTTTGTTATAATGTACTTGCATGTTTTAAAACAATTAATTTTTTTTTTTATTTATAAGAATAAAGTAATATTATTTTAAAAATATTAATAAATAATAAACTATAAAAAGAATCTATTTTCTTTTAACATTATTGAACTATACATTTACAACAGCTCAAAAATTTTTATGCAATAGGCATGTTCAAAGGTTGAGTAAGAGAAATGTGATGCGTGAGTGTAAGAGAGTGAGGGAGGAGAATATTATATTACACGAGGTGGGAGAAAGGCCCTGACGACGCATCAGCTGCATGTACTGTTCTGTTATGTAGACGACGACTCGTTGCTTCGTTTCGTTTCCGACGCTGCCAGATTCACGCCAACGTCGCCAACTGCGGTAGTGATGCGGTTCGAGTCGCACAGCGCAGGTAATAAGGCTGTTTCTTTTTGTTTGATGTCGAATAAGTACATATTATTGAGAACAAATAAAACGCAAAATTATTTTTTTGTCATCAATAGGAACTGATTTTATTCAAAATTTCTAATCGTCTTGCGAGTTTTTTGAAGGAACACAAATTCAGATATTATAAATACCTTCTTCTGTCAGAGTTCGTGCTATAGTCAGACTCTATACAAACGTTTTTACGTGCAGTCGTCTGAGTGATATTTTTTCTGAAGGGAGAAGCAGCCTAACATTTGATTGACTTCGACAATTAAAAACGTAAGTAGAATTTTAGATGTTTCATACTTATAAGTAACGTGTGACTTAAAAAAATCTGAATAAGTTCTTTGTATTATCGACCGTGAACGAGAGTATTATTTACGTGTTGTTGAGGGGGAGAATTCTCCGAAAAATGGGTCTATCCATAAAAGAAATATTAGCTTCTACACTGCAATGTTATCACTAAGCCAACACTGCAATACGTAATATAAATAAAAATAAAATAACGGTCGAAAAGCATAGAATATAAAATAATATTTTAAAAATAAGACAAATTTAAGACACTAAATTATCTTTTTTCTATTTTGCAGATCATGGAAAAAGTTTTGACATTACTCGAACATGTACAAAAAAATTTGATCAAGCTAAATCGTTTAGAGTTGGACGAAGCATCAAATCTTAAAGATGGCTCGAGCTCACAGTCCATCAAAACAGCGTCAGCAGAGAATCCAGCATCTGAAATAACTGCTGCAACAGTTAGCAGCACCTCATCTACTAAGCCCTCATCTGCAATAAAATCACCTGCTCTAGAATCAAATAAGTTATCTTCTTCAGCAGAAAGAAGCGATGACCTTGTATTATTGGAATCAAAAGTCAAAAGGCTAGAGCCCCAGGATATTTCAGATGGATGCTGCAGACAGAAGAATGATCCTAAAGGACAGCTTGCACAAACTTCTCAGCCTGGATTTTCCGGAGCTAAGGAGCTAGCAAGAAGCAAGGACATCGATATCTACATGTACACAGGTCAGAAATGGTGCCTAGACCTTGCAAAAAAAATAAGAACCTTAGAACAATCTGAAAAAAAGTTGAGGGAATGGTTAGTAACTTTAAACAGATTAAATAACCGTGAGGGTGTAGAAACATGTCAGGAGACAAAGACTGCCACTGAAGAAAAACGTCAGTTATTAAAGCAAGAAGCACATCAACTCCTTGATGATCTTAAAATGAATTATCTTACAATTTTGGATGAACTAAAACTTAAGATAGATGAAGGAGACTAATAGGAATTCAAGCGTTTCTCAGTTTGCAGACTTTTCAGGGGCAAGGCAAGTAAGAAATTGGCCACTGCTGCATCTCTTGTATATATTTTTCTACATACAAAATAATAAATGAATAAAAAAATTTCTAAATTAATTTTATTTATTATATTGTATTATGTGTTTAAGAATTTATACAGAAAATAAAGTGAAAAATTATGATTCAAAACTTAGCTATAAATATTCAAAAAATTTTTATGTTAATTAAAAAGAGTATTCATTAAATATAAAATGAATCTTTGAAAACATTGAATAGAACGATTTGATAAACATATGTATACATACAAGCTTCGTCAATTCGTCTGCTAACCACCCACGCGCAACTTATTCGCGCAACGATATGCGATCTTTGCATGCGATGCGCCCGCGCTCGAAAGCTTGTACAGACTCGCAATTTCGCAAACGACCACAACGATGACTTTCGCCGTAATATCAACAAAATAAATTAAACCTGTCCAGTGAGTTGCGTTCTTATAAAAATGTGTCCAATTATCAACATGTCATTAAATTACGCGGCTGCCATCGAAATTTCTCTGATTTTGGAGGTAAACGAAAGTTAGAACAAAATCTCGAAAAAAATGAGGTCAAGCTTTTTGTACGCGGGCAAAAAGCCCCAGGCGAAAAACGACGAGCAAGATAAATCACGCAAACCCATAATTGTCATCACCTTGGACGAGGAGGACACGAGTCCGTCTAAACGTCTAATAGATGGCCAAGAGACTAAAAAGTTCAAGACGCACTCGAAGAAGCCTGTGATTATATCCTTGGATGAGAAAGTTGAATGCGAAGCTGATCATGCGAAGAAAAAGAAGTTTAGGGTGTTGTCTGAAAATGTTAATCATGCAAAAAAGGAAAAGCTCCAGGAAGTCGATTTGACTGACGTCTTCAAGAAAAAGCCGTTTATATGTGCTGAGGCTCCAAAGGTTGGTAAAAAGACTAGCAAAGAGTCAAAGCCAAAAACTATTACCTTCATTGATTTAGAAGAGGATGACGACTTTAAAGAGGCTCCAAAGTTTAGTAAAAAGGCTAGCAAAGAGTTAAAGCCAAAAACTCTTACTGATATTGATTTAGAAGATGATGACGACTTTGAAAAGGCTCTTAATCAACTGGATATTTCCAAAATTGAAGATGAATATTTGTTTAAGAACTCTTTAGATTCCAAGCAAAATGGTAAAGCTTCAAATCAAGGAAGTCATAATAAAGTGCATTTTTCTAAATTTTCTCCAGAGAAAAACAAGACTCCACAAAAAAATCATGGTGAAAAAAAACATGAAAGCAAAGATAAGAAAAATACTTTTGAGAAAGAAAAGAAAAAGAAAGATCAACATCATCCACAGATTGAAATAGAAGTAAATTTGAAGCCACCAAAAAACAAGGCTAATAAAAGCAATTATGATAATGTAAATTATAATAATATTATTGAAGAAAGGGTTGATAGAAAGCAGCAGCGTGTAATTCAATATCATAATTATTTAAACAGGGGTGGAGCCAGAAATCCAGGTTCCAAACAAGTTCCTCCAGGTGCAGAAAATTGTTTTGCAAAATTAACTTTTCTTATCACAGGTGTTTTAGAGTCATTGGAGCGAGAGGAAGTAAAAGAAATTATTATGAAGTATGGTGGTACAATAATATCTAATGTAACTACAAAGCTGGATTATATGATTGTTGGAGACCAGCCTGGTCCGTTAAAAATGACTAAAGCTAAAAATTATGGAATTAAAATAATTAGTGAAGATGATTTTTTGAATTTATTAAGAACTAGTTCTGGTGTGCAAAAAGAATTTGTTGAAAGTTCTCATAACAAACGCAAGCGTGAAAGTTTAATCAGTCCAGATGAGAAAAGTCCTGCAAAGAAGAAATATAAACAAGAATCATCTGAGCAAGATGAGCATAGAAGTCTTGAAAAAACAAATAAAGAACCTATAATAATCAAAACTAATGCTCCAATGAGTGATGTCACTAATGAACGAAAAGATGGTCCTGATCACATAACAGCCTTAACAGAAAAATACAGGCCTACAAAAATGAAACAAATCATTAGGCAAGTTGATGATAAAATTATTTCAAAAAGGCTGTATTTTTGGCTGAAGAATTGGCAGAAAAATCATAATAAGAGTCCTAATGCTCCAAAACCCAAATCCAATCCATATTTAAGAGATGATACTGGTCAGATGTTTAAAGCAGCATTACTGTCAGGACCACCAGGTATTGGTAAAACAACAATGGTTCACGTAGTCTGCAATGACTTGGGCTTTGAGGTGATCGAGTTCAATGCTTCGGACAAGCGTAGCAAGCGACTCCTGCAAGAGGAGATATCCGTCATCCTAAAAAATCACACGATTAAATCATTCCTCAATGCGCCTGATGCTTCAAAGACACCACCTAAACACGTATTGTTGATGGACGAGGTGGATGGTATAGATGGTAAGGAGGACATGGGTGGTTTGCAAGAACTACTCAGCTTCATTAAAACGACAAAAATACCAATAATTTGTATCTGCAACAATCGTTGGAACCAAAAGATTAAGTCTTTGGATAGGTATACGTTCGACTTGCGCTTTTCAAAACCCAAAGTAAAACTCATCCTCGCTGCTTTGATGTCCATCTGTTTTGAGGAAGGTATCAAGACTACGCCAAATGAAATTGCACGTATCATTCAATCAACGGACCAGGACATCCGACAAGTCATTAACCATCTAGCGCTGCTCTCAGCGAAATCCTCGACAACCTCGAAGTCTGACACTCATAATAAATACAAAAATTTACAGCTTGATCCATGGAAAGTGATACGTAAGGTCTTTCTCGTCGACGAGCATGAGAACATGAGCATCCACGATAAGAGCAATCTGTTCTTCCACGACTATAATATATCACCTTTGTTCGTCGAGGAAAACTACTTGTTTGTAACACCAACTGGATCAACTAAAGATCATCTTGAAAAAATAGCTAGGTGCAGCGAAAGTATTGCCATAGGCGATATGATTGAACGGACGATACGCAATGGTCAGAACTGGGATCTTTTACCAGTCCAAGCTATATTCTCTTCTGTGATACCAGGTACCGAGATGTCAGGCTCCATTAATTCTCAGATCAATTTCCCAAGTTGGCTCAAACACAACTCTGCAGCGAGAAAGTACGATCGGATGCTGCAGGAAGTGACGGATCACGCCCGCATGGTGACCGGGGCGAGTAAGGAAGCTATAAACCTGGACTATCTCAAGATGATCACACATTCGATGGTAAGACCACTGATGGTTGATGGTACGGCAGAAGTCGAACGTGTTATTGAAGTTATGAGCAGTTATCATCTCGCCTGGAAGGATCTTGATTCTCTGCTTAAGCTCACAAAGTGGCCACATTCTTATGATCTTAAACAGTTTAAGAAGACTAAAAAGGCCTTCACCAAAGTTATGAATAAGACTGTGATTTATGAAGCTGCAGCTGGTGCTACGAAAAAGAAAGCTGACCGAGGAGGAGGTGATGATGATGGCTATGACGACTTTAAAAGAGAAGCTGATGATGAAGAGATGGCATCTGATGTTGAAGATGGAAAATTGGAGAATGATAAGCTCATTAAATTTAAAACTTTCCAAGACGATGGCCATAGCTACTGGTTTAACATCTAAACCCAAGAAAGTTGCTACTAGGTAAGGCAAAAAGAAAAAAGCTCAAGGCGTTGGGATGATATTGATTTGTGTTTAATGTTTTATTTTTTCATACTTGCTAGCGTTAATCTCGTGAAATCGTGTACTTACACGTATTATACTTTTACATTAAGAATGTCCAAGTGCAATTAAAAAACTCAATTGCTATGTGAATGTATTTTATTGTCTTCGATACTATTTTTACTTTTTTAAAACAGACCAAAATAAAATTTTTATGTTTGTAAAATTTCTATTAAAGACTTATTTGTTTGTGACATGCAGTGAATGATAATTATAAAAAAAAAATAAGTTTTAAGAATAAAAAATTCATATATTATTTTTTCATATGAACTTTTTAATATTATGTAGAGATAATCACATTTCATGATATCTATTTAACAACATTTGTCATATAGATCTGAATAAAATATTGAACAATATTAACATTCACTTTATTGATTTCCTCAATAGTTTAATGACAAAAATATTTAAATTTTAAGAAAAAAACAATCATTATCATTATAACTAAAAGATTCTTATTAATTCAGAATATAAAAGAATTTTCATTTTTTTAAATTTCTAATCGTCATGACCACTTCAGTTCGTGCATTAGATTTTTTTGGCGCTAAAAGCTACCGAACTGATCGCTGCTGCCTACTATTATCAACTATCCATTGAGTTACATTTTATTGCTTACAAGCTTATAGTAGTAGTAGTAGTTTATGCAAGCAAATTTGATTGTTGACAAGAGCTCACCATCAAGATTAAAGTTACAATTTCAAAGTAAGACAAAAGTAGCGTCTAAATACTTAGTATATTTACATTTACATTTCTCCATATCAAAAATCATTATTTTGTGTCTGTGACGACAACAAGTATCACTGTACCTTTTACTTATATTATTTTGTCTCTGTGTACACGCAAACTCTGCTTGATATACATAGAAGACGTTTTGCGTAGTGGACGTTTACAGCTTAATATGGAGAAGAAGAAGAATCCAAATTTCAAAAAAGTAAGTAAAGTTGTACCTAAGTGTGTGTAACATTGATTCGTTCAAACGCAGGCATAAGAAAAAAAATGATTTTGATAACGATATCTCGTCGAGTTTTCTTTTTGCGAGTGTTTTCATATTCGCTTAGTGCAAGTCGTTGGAGGGGATAAGAAAAACGATCTAAGCGCCCATGGTGGCCAAAGGTTGACAAAATTTCAGGACTTTTAGCACATA
>JAPYZE010004785.1:0-21692 GCA_030522805.1 Leptomastidea abnormis | reverse complement strand
TAATTAATTTTTAATCAAATTCGATAAACGATAAGGCTTGCAAAAATTAAATTATTTTAAAATTTCAATCTTTTAAAATCAATAATTCAAACAACGGAATAAAAAAATAACTGTCTTTTTCTCATGAATTATCATGAATTTTAAAATTTACGAATTGATTAGCTGAATAATCTTTTTTATCGTTTAAAGTCAAGTCATGAAATATTGAAGCATAAAGATAAAAAGTAACGAGCTTAAAAGTAAATCTTAAGAAATAAAAAAAGGACGAAAAAAAAAAATATTATCTCATCTCAAGTTTTCGTCGTGCTGACATCATTGCACTACGAAAAGTTTCAAGTATTCAGATCATTTTGTCATAACTACCCTCTTGGTAACACATTGCCCTTCTTTACGCTAAAACTTTAGCAAAATAATGTTTATACAACTTTTAAAAGTCAAATAAACGGATCTTAACGCAGCTGCCCTAAATATACTTACAAAAAAGTAACGAAGACAAAAATGTCAATGCGCTAAGCGCCAGAAGCTTTGTGAAAATGGAAAAAAAAAATCGCCAAAGACAAAAAAAAAGTATAAAACATCTATAACATATTTTTTTACAATTTTAAATAATATTACTTGTTTATTTAAATTTATTTACATATTATTTAAATTTTAGTCAAGTTAAAAATTTAATGCATTTAAAAATAAAGTTAAAACTGATGAAAAATATTACGAATACACGTCATTATTTTAATTTTTCAAGTATTAATTTAAACTTTGTTTACCGGAATTTAATACACACGGAAACTTTATAATCTACTTGTAGGATTAATCGGTTGATGTTTTTTTTTTTTTCTAATTTTCGTAACGCTTTACGTCGTCGTGAGAATAAGGGGATCAGCATCTTTTGTTTCCTCCCTTCATTAAACGGCATTAAAAGGCTCTTTCCTGATATTGAATTATTGTCGCGTATTCATATCCCTTCCTCCAAGCTCATTATACACAAAATATATAATGTGTATTCATGAAGTATTACAAACTTTACAATTTTTGTGCTTAATATCAATTTTCATCGCGTAAATGACAGTTTTAATCACAACTTCATATAAGTATATATACTAGGGTATACCCACAACAAAGCTAAAGCTCAGTTCACAGTTTAAGTTTGAAAATTAAAATCTCCTAATCACATTAATAAACAATAAACCGCTGCTCCGTTTCCATTCGAGCAGCGAAACGAATATGAAGCGTAAGCCGATGAAAATTATGACTTCCTCGCGGGGGCTTCAATTTTCTCTTCCGCGTATTATAGCTTCAACGGAATTTCCAAATAGTTTACTCAGCGAAGGAAGAGGAGTAGCAGCTTCACATATATATAAAATGCGAATCATAAATCTTTCTTGGGTCACAAATTATTTTCTTCGCGATCTACAATAAGCAATCGATTGCAAAAAAAAAGGAAGAAGAAGAAAAAAAATGTCGACAAGTAACGTACATATAACTTGCTTCCGCTCGTTGAACATTTCTTTTTATCGAAATTCGTCTTTATTTTTTTTTCTCCGTTCAATGTGTCCACAAAAATAAAAAAAGACTTATAACAAGACAAAAACAAAAAAGAGAAAAAAAAAGGAAGAAGAAAAATAGAAAAGAAAAGCGAAAAATAAAGAGTCATCAGTCAAATAATTTCGCTCGATTAAACGGACTGTGGCGCAATAAAGCGAGACGTCCATGGCGCCTATAGTCGGACCCCCCAAAGTATCTCCCTCAGTCTCTATACGCGAATCATAAGCGTTTGCCCGCGTATTTCTCACGCAAACCATGACGAACCCTGCGGCACTTGTTCTCCCCCCATCATACCTTATCTTTTTTCATCCATTTCTTAACCCCATCCCTCTATTGCACTTTGTCTTTCTATCCACTCTGTCTACATTATATTTTTCATGAGTTTTTATTTCATTCACGATAGATTCTTTTTTAATAGTCAGAGCTTCATATAGAAAGAAAAAAAAATTTAATTACGTTAATACCATTCATCGTAATTCGCTTTAATTTAATCCTTACAAATATAGAAAATTAATTTCCTACATGTCATAAGAAAGAAAAAAAAAAATCATCGATATCTAATTATATAAGAGAATGAGATCAAAATCGAGAATCACAAGTTATATAATGAAATTGATATCCAAGTAATTTTCATTATTATATACTCTCTCAGTCAGTTCTTAATGAAAATTGCGCTCATCGCAGCTTTGCCCTTCCTGTTATAATAGTCTATCCTAGTAGTCTGGCAATCTCAATCGCAGAGAGAAGACGATATCTCTTGCATACTTGCCAGTAGGTCCAGAGAGGAGAAAGAGAGAAAGTCTAGCTCACATCATCATCATCCCTAAGTCTCTCAGGTCGCGCAAGCACGGGTCACCGGATAATTTGCATTATATTCTCTCGTTCGCGCCCTTCCCAATCCGCCTCGACGACGCAACTTCATTCCCTTTCTACAACACGCTACTCTCCCTTTACTCACCCTTCTATCCCTTCCTTAGAGCTCACAGCCACTCTCTCTCTCCCTCTCTTGCTACTCTTCCGGCTCCTACAGGAGCACGGTATACTACACTCCATCCTGCAGTGTGCGTCATAATAATGGCGCGTATACCAAGTAGCAGCAACCACGTTGCAGTGTGGTGTAGAGCCAGCCTACGTGACTCGTAATAATTTTCCTCTCGGCTCTAGCTAGCCGTCGAGCTGCGAGTTTCAACTTCGAAGAGTTCTCTCGCTCTCATAATACGTACTATATACGCACACCACCAAGTGCGTAACTCAAGAGAGGCCGCGAGCTTTCTTTTTGAATTTTCAAGCTGCGAAAACTTGAATGGCATTATTCAGTGACCAGCAAGCGCGTCTCTCTTTCTCTGTACCCTGGAAAAGCTTTTTAAAGTTTTTTATTGCCGACCGTGTCCGTTGCTTTTTCCTTCCCTGTATATGTCTATATCATTATAAGGTAGAGGTGAACGTCGCGTGAAGTTTGCAAGCGTATACTCGTACGCGGTGGTAGGTTATTTAAAATTTCGCTTTTGAATACATAAGTTTACTTACGCCCTGGATAATTGAAACACTTTGTCATTTGGCGCTTGAGGAAGTGCTTTGTTTTCGTTACAATATTATCCTCCTATTTACATTCTCTCGTCTGTAAAACCAAGACGCATTTAAACGAGATATATGTGTACAAATTTTGAAGTGTTGATTAGGTTTGAAATTAATAATTTGTTTGTACAAAATAACAATATGCGATTCACATAAAAGTAACATTTTGTATTTTACGTATGTAAATATTATTTTATAAAAAACTCAAAGTAAATCATGAAATATATTTTCTGATGATTTAACAATTTTTCTTGATATCCGATTGCCAAAATAACGGTCAATTTAAAAAAAAAATAAAACTGACATTTTGTGACCAAGTAGTATTATCAACACGAAATAATAACGTTAGAACAATTCACTTACAATTCTAAAGTAGGAACGCGATTTACCGTGCATTAAAATAATAATACTCTCAACGTCTATAATTATGCGCTGCGTAAATTCAAATAATTCACGGGTGTCTCAGACGTGTTTTGGAATAGCGCAAATCAGCTTACACTTTTGTAAATAATAAGGATTGTAAGTATAAGGTATAGAGTTCAAATTTAAATGATCATGGTATCATTTTTTTTTAATATTAAATTATATTAAAAAAAAATTAATAAATTTTTAAAATTAGTTATAAGAATTGTATTCAAAGAACCAAAAAATTTATTTAAATCACTCTAATACGGTACATCCACTCAGATAACCAGCTTCCGACTGCATCTTGAAACTCCACAAAGCCGGCTATTCTTTTTTTCAAAAAAAAACCAACTCTTTTTCTCTCTCAAAGTAATACTTGCGCACCAGACGGAAAAAAGAACCACAACAAAATGCAAAAGTTACCGAAAGTCAATATACCTAGTTAGTAAAAAAAAAAAGAAACATACAAAAAGAAATAACGCGTTTACTTAACCCACATTCCTTACAGCAGCAGTAGCAGCTGTATACTCGTTAAAACCGCGTGCACTATAGTACTCGTTTATCACGCGCACAAATGCTATACACACACTTACATATCCATATCTACGTTGCCTTATCGGCACCAATTTTTTTTTCTTCTTTTAGCTTTATGGAATCTTTAATAGCTCGCCAGCACGTCGCCATCACCTGTTTATACATACATGTATACGAATAGAAAAAAGAAAAGGTAAAAAGAGAAACTAGAATACGTAAGCTGCGTTACGGTTCGCTATTGACGTCGAAACAAGGCCTAATACTATGTATACGACGGTAGTCGCGATATTTGCCGTAGAGCCTTCTTGGTGTGGCGGAAGTTTGCCGAAGCTGCCCGCGTGATCCGATCGGGCTGGCCAGGCAGGCACGTGGTGCAGGGCAAACTGCCCGCAGATTTGGCGTGAAACCACAGTGAAGCCACGTGTGGGGAGGCTTAGCTATGAACATATTATATATATAAAGGCAAAATCGAATATCACTTATCACCACTGTATTCGAATATCAAGGGTAAAACTGATATGCTTTGTGTTGCTATGATATAGTATAACGATATTTTAAAAAATAACGTCATAATGAATTTTAAGATGTGGAAAAATATATAAAATAATTTTAATAAAAGTTCACTAGTTATTGACGATGATAGATGCGAGTTTTTCGTTTTGAAAATGAGTAATTAGATTATATAAATTCATAGTCATTTTATCACTACTAAGATAGCTTTGCCATCCAACAAACAGCAGGATTATTCAAGTCCAAATTCCTTTAAAACGCATTACTCCTTTTACCAAACGTAGTGTGTAACGTCAGAACTCGTCTCTACCTCATACGAAGACTCTTTCGATATTATAGTAGAAGCAATTTTCAACGCACCGCACGTCAAAGAAGATAAGGCACAAAACGCCCCTCTTACTCTTAAAGGTAGGCAATTCTTTCGTGATGTGCAAACGACTACGTTAGAGCTCTCAAAGTCGCGATTTCCGTGAGAAGTATAAAGGGATATTACTCGCGTCTAACCGCATTCGATCGATTTGCGAAAGACTTTAATCTCGACTTAGACATGTAACTGGTAGTTTTATAGCTGGATTTTTTTTAATAGATCTGTTTTTGTTATTTACAATTTCAGTGGGTTCAATTGTCGTTTGCAAGTACAATTACTTTAAATTATTCTTTATAATATTACTAACATATCCAAGTTTTCAAATGTGATATAACCATATTATTATTATTAAAAACGTTAATAGTTACATTTAACAATATAACTTTCGATGAGATTTTTCGTAATATGTAAATTTTTCTTATCGTTGAAAAACTAAACGTGCGGTATTTTCCAACGGCAACCTTCCATTACGCTGGTGTATAAGCTTCTAGTTTAAAGCTCCGAAGTAAAGAAGATCGCCACACAGTGACCCGTTCGCCTCGAAAATTTGCTCCAGGATATAGCCACGAGTGTATACCTACAATCCCTTCTCCTTCCTTCCCCACTCCCCACCTCCCTCCTTCTGCTTACCCATAGCCAATCACATGCCCTAAACGCGCTTGTGATAAAAGTTATCCTGTTAGAAGGGACTTTAAAGCCCGTGCTGTAATTATGCGGTGCGCGGCCTTTTTAATCCAAAGTTAGCCTGAATCATGGGGAGAAGAGGAGAGGAGAAGGGAAAAAGGTGGATTAATTTAACACGTTGATTTAAGCGGGTTTCTATTGGAAACGAACAAAATTGATGGATGCGCAGTTTAATTTAAATTTGAATTTTCAGAGGAAAATTTATATTACAAGTTTTTTAAAAATGCAGAAATTTTTTTATTTTTAAATTATTTGCTAATGTTTGTCATGTTTATTTTATTTGCTTTTTCACAAATCTCTTTTGTTATAGTCATTTGTTAGCCAAAAAGATTTACGATCATTGACGTATTAAATGAGTAAGAAAAATTTTCTGGTGGGGTAATTAATTTTCCTTTTTTCAGAACAATTTTCAACCAATTCGCTGAATTTTTTAATGTTCTTTTTCTTTGTGGACTATTAAAATCGATCTGGACAAGTCCAAAGTGGTTACTAAAATTTTTAACAAAAAATTATTACAATATATAGTAAAATTTTTTAAAAATTGATTTTATTTACCTATATCCATGAAACCATTCAAAACTATCCAATAAACTCCATACCATGTATGCTTTTATATTACAATTGTATCTGTATATAGCAATTAATAATTCTTTCATATAATTGTATAAATAATATGTTCGAAAATTGTCTTGAAGTCCAGGTATATCACCTGTTCCATTTTCAAGAATATAAATTGGTTTATCGTTATATTTTTTTTTAACTCTTCTCAATAAATCACTAAATCCTTTTGGGAAAGCCTAAAAAAAATTAAATTTTGTTCAATTATTTCTCCTTTCAATCACACTACCGAATATTAAAAATAAAAATTTATTAACAATATAATTTTACTTGAAATCTTAAATAATCTGTAGAGAGCCATGTTTGGTTTACGATTTGTGATATCAACAAGTATTTATCAATTGCCGATCTTTTTCCAAAATCAAATTCAATTGTCGCAGATAGATAATAATTAATTCCAATGTAATCTGACGTCCCTCTGATAAATATCAATGTTTTTTTATGTAATTATATGAAGAATTAGACATTAGATAATTAATTATATAAAAAATTACTTAATATAGTTTATCCATTTTTTGGAAAATTTTGGCAATTGAAATTTTGCTGAAAATTTGCTTCGTTTTCTGTATGCATTGACCCGTTTAACTGAATTAGGATAATCTCCAGTATTTGAAAAAATTGGATCAAAAACCAAGCCACAATCAAAGTCGAATGCAATATCGTTGATCGAAGTATCACTGTCATTCCTACCAAAATAATTTATGCATAGTTCACCTATGCCAATTAGACCTTGTTGATGAGAAAATTCATCTTTGTACACATGATAGGCAATCGCATGAGCTTTAAGCACATTGTGAAGGCAAATATCTTTACCTCCTGATATTTTACGACCTTTAAATATAAATTAAATATTGAAAATCAATTGTGTCATATGAATGTAATTTTAGTATTAAATCCAAATTACCTGGTGCAATAATATCATGCTCGTATCCAAGCTTACACGTTACTCTCGGCTCGTTAAAAGTTGTAAAAAACTTGACTCTGCTTCCAAACTCTTTAAACACAAATCTTGCATATTCAACGTAAGCATCAATCATTTTTTCATTCAACCAACCACCAAAATCTTCAAGATTTTGAGGATGGTCCAAATGATAAATTGTCACCAAAGGTTTAATTTTTCGTTTTTCTAACTCGTCTAAAACTCGGTGATAATATTCGACACCTTTTTCATTTACAAAATTATTATAACCATTAGGTAAAAGACGTGACCAACTCAGAGAAAAACGATAAGAATTAAACTGCAAGAAGATAAATTAACATATGAATTTAAAAAATAAAAAAAAAATAATTTAAGAATATATTACGTACAAAAAAAAATCTTACTCCAATATTATTTAATAATTTAACATCTTCTTTATAATTGTGATAAGAGTCACTTGTTATTGTAGCATTAGATCTATCTACTATTTTTTCTGGAAAATCATGAATGAAACGATCCCAAATACTTTCACCTCTTCCTAGTTAAATAAAATTGATATGTATAGCCACATAAAAATTATTTATTTCGTTATAGAGCATTTATCTTTACCGTCATTGTTCCAGATTCCTTCTGTTTGATAGGCAGACGACGCAGCTCCTATTAATAAATCTTTTGGGAATTTCAATGAAACATCCTCAGCATTGGTTAGTACACTTATCATACTTATAATAAAATACATTAAATTTAATATAAATAATCGAGACATGTTTCGTTAATACTGTTCTTTCTCTTGTAAAACTAAAACTAATCAAGTAAAATTATTAACTATACGATACTGGCTTCTTTAAACAATGAAACTATTTTTTTTTATATATATAATTAACATAATTATTGTAAGTAAATATAAGAATTATCAATGGTTATTAAGTTATTAAAACATGTGTGAAAACCTTTGTGATATCTATGTGAATGAAAACGTTTTGATTACCTTTTTAAAAATTAATAACAAACAAATTAGTTAGTATTATCTATAGTGATTATATAGAAAGTAAAATAATTTTAGAAATTATTCTCAATTATAATAATAAGATCACTTGCACGTGTGAATAAAATATTATTAGTGTTATTTATTAATTAAATTTATAATATAATATGACATTATTATTCAATAGAAAAAAAAATTTTTTAATTTTCTTTGTGAAAAGCTGTTTAAGCTGAATGCTTTTACTCGTGTAAACACACTAAGGTACAGATTTACTTTCTAGCGTACTCGTAAATCCTAATTAACGTCATTCAGTTCTCCTGTACTTCGTTACTTTGCTATAGGTATAGCTGTAGAGAGAAACGCCCCCATTTTACCTTCAATTTCCTGACTTTACGATCAGAAGCCACACAAGGGCAACAACAGCTCAAATTAATCTCATGGCTTTTCTCTCTCACATTTCGTTTATTTCTCATTATATATTTGATAAACCATTATTATCTATCCATCAAACATCTGTTATCATTACGACTAAATTCCTCTCAAACTTATTTTTATCATTTAGACAAACTAAATTTAAGCGAGTACAAAGTAAAAAATATTCATTTATAATAAAATAAATCTTTCGTTATACCCCATCATATTTCAACTCGATTCTTCTAAACATCAAGTAGCTTCAATGTGACTTTTTAATCGCATAATAACAAAGTATCTAAAAGCAGTAGGAGAGTAATACCTATAGCTCAACAGCGTGGGAACATGCGCAGGCAAAAGGGACACAATCTAAGTATATATACGCACATATATATAGAGTAGCTTCTCTTGCTTTGCTTATATATACCTATATATACACACGTGGAAGCGCGCGAGTGCAAACAACAGCAGCAGCAGCAGCAGTAGCCCAACGCCGGCACATGCCACATTAGACACATTGCACAGAGAGAGCCCTTCGAAAGCTCGCTCGCTGTACACACACACACACACACACACACACACACACACACACACACACACACACACACACACACACACATGTAGAAACGCACACAGAGAAACCTGGATTATTTGCCAAGTGCTCCTAGCCAAACATCTTCGGACCGCATGGAGTGCGAGGTTGCAATTGCTTGTGTGTGTGTGATGCATGAGATGAGGAGACTTGCTTTAATTAAAATATACCTATATCAAATATGAATTTCTAATTTTACTTTTCGTCATTTTTAATCAACTGTTCAAGGATGAAAAAAAGTTGCCAGAAAAGCTTTTCTTGTGGTCTCAAAATATCATCATGGCAAGAAATGTAGTGGTACAGTTGTTTGTTGGAATATAGTGGGTAAAGTGTCTTGAATGCTAATTTTGTCATTGTCATTCTTAGCTTTAACCTAAGGTTGTTTATTTTGATCTACAAAAGCTCTTTGCTAAGATATGAAAAATGAAGGAAGAAAAAAATATATACGCTCACGTAGTCGAGCGGCAAATGAAGATTTTTATTTTGAATAAAAATATAGAGTATATATAATAATGTGTGATAAGTTATTATGGTTGCGGCATAAATTTTTTTGAAAAGCATAAAAAATTAACATGATATTTCAAGCGTTATGTGTTTGTGTGTAATATCAAATGTTTATATTTTTCTTATTTTTTTTTTTTTTTCGTTGACTAATACAATTTATATAATAAATATATTTTTGCGATAACATAGAAATTTAATGCTATTGACGAGATGCTCGATTTGTATATATTTGTAGTTCTATATAAACAGAATTTTACTGTAAAAATACATAAGTTCGACTATTTCACGAATCATTGAACATTGACAAAAGATGAAAAAGCTTGTGCTCGATTTCTTTCTCTCTCTCTCTTTCTTTTTTTTCAAGCGTGTTCTCAAGATTTCCTTAAATTATTTAAATGCATGCGCCTCTCTCTCTCTCTTTCACTCTCTCTCGTTCACTCGCTCACTTGGAGAAGGGGAGAAAGGCCATATCCGCTGAATATATCCTATCCAGCTAGAATTTCTCGATTTTACTTTGCCTATAGAGTAAATCTGGGAATGATTGAGTTCTAGAATATGTCGAATAAAAATAGAAAAAACAGTAATAGAGAGAAAAGTGTAGTAGAAATGGATAATTTAATATTAAAAAAAAAGAAAGAAAAAAAATTACGAATTGATGATAGAGCTTAAAATATCGCAGGAAATAAATTGTTATAAATTTATATTTTTATTACAGAAATGTCTAATATTAGATTTTCCTATTGGATTTCCAAGACTTCAATCAAATCAATTTCTCTAAGCGAGTTATTTTCCGTAAAGTACTCAGTTAAACGACACAAAGCACTTGAAAAATTTTAGATAAATAGAAAAAAAAAATACTTGTGTAGATATACGTGTCTCTATGTTTACCTTATACCACAACGGTATATAGGTAAAAGCATATTTTTCGCAGAAGAAAAAAAAAATTCAACGTGTATAATATTGCACTCCAACATGCCGTAAAACAGGTATGATTTTCAAGCCCAACACTTATCAGCAACTTAGCGACTTTTTTTATGCTTCGCTAGAGCCACGCACGAGGATTAACTTTGCCTCCCTTACGGCATATATACAGTTTACACAAGCAATTACAATTTTTTTTTTCATTTTCAAGTTTTACCTGCGGCACGTGAGAAAACCTACTCTCTCTCTTCGAGAATTCATGTTAATCTTAAAAATTCTATTTTTAACTACGCTCTGAGTTATGACGATATGTATCTACAAGTAAGTAATTTCTTTTAATTTTTCTTTCTTTCTTCCAAGAAAAAGAATTAATAATTTTTTTTATTTAATTCGTAATCAGTAAAAACCTTGTGAACATCAATTTTACTTGTTCACACGTGACTGAACTCGTGTTAATTTTCATAAATATTGTTATCATTGTTATTACATTTAATCGTTTATATTTGCCAAGGTCTTTCGCAATATTCATATTACATTTACTTATCTTTTACTTAATAAAGCTACGTTTAGTTTATCGAAAAAAGAAAATAAAAATTTAAGCCAGTAAAAAGAATAAATTACAAATACGTCAAACATTTGATTGAATAATAATTTAAAGCGTAAGTCAAGTGAGATATCAAATTCACGTGCAAAAAATATCTCGCGCAGTGAATAATGTAGGTCTTAACATAAGCATTAATAAAAAATTACCTAGCGATCTCGTATGCAATGTATAAACGCATATGTCAGCATCTCTCATTGAATTCAAACAGCATCTACACCTGCTAACCGTAAACACATAATATACTAACCCCTCACACTCCTTATCTATACCCGAAACAGGGGAAAAGAAAAAAAATCGAGGCAGAGTGTGCATGTGAGTATATAGGAAAGCCTTATGTACAGCATCAACTATATATAGAAGGTAAGGGTCGTCTAAGCGGTCATGAAAAAGTTAAAGCGAAAAAAAAAAAAAAAAAAAAAAAAAAAAAAAAAAAAAAAAAAAAAAAAAAAAAATCACCAGGACGAATAGTATACGTGGGCTGGTATACGCTGTGGGTTGATCGAAGCCGCGGGCCGAGTGCTCTCGACACGCGCATAACAACGAGAGAAAGCCGAGTAGGGGCAAAACCTGAACTCTGTCAGTCCATCCACATGAATATATATACACACAGACGTCGTTTCTGAACCTGTTCTGCAAGTCCAACCTTGCACTCTCTCTCTCGCGCCCCTATACCCGGCAATAAAAATAAAAATCAACGATGCACTTGGCTACCAAGGCTGCTAGCCAACGGCGCTTTCACTTGTTGGTATATATGTATTTATATATTTATATACATATGTGCCCCCCCCCCCAGTGAAAAGGTAGGAAGGGGAAAAAGGAAAAAGAGGTGCTATCTATATAGCAGTAGGGTGGTTGATAAAAAAAAAAAAAAAATAACGTCGCTTCCAGTGCAGGCGGGATCTAAACTCCTTTTATACCAACTCCCTCCTGCCGAAAATCCCCCACTTTCTCTCCTACATACACTCCATCGCTCTTACAATAGGGGAAGTTTTTCGCGCTCAGGGAGAGCCATGCAGAGAGAGAGAGAGAGTCATCTTTCATCTCTCGACGCGGCACGCGCCACCGCGGTCGCATCTGGCAAGTCCATGGGGGGTCAATTGAAATTGTGACGAGCCCGAGGGTCGTCGTAGTAGTAGTAGTAGTAGTCGACGCGCCCATCCCATCTCGACCTTTCTTCCCTGCGACTGTAGGCGACTTGCACTCACCCACCCTTCCAGTACCCCCTTTTCGCTATCCTCGATCCTATGCGTGGTCTCTCTCTCTCTCTCTTTGCTTGTGTGCGAGGGATATTCAACTGTAGATATATGGCTGACTATGGGGTTGGCTTTGGCAAACGCGCGAGAAACCAAGCCACCCTCTCTGGATGGCTGGCTGGCTGGCGGTGAACCGCGATTTTCGGATTATTATATCTGTGCGAGAATTTGCGCTGGCTTACTTCTTCTTCTTCTCCTTCCCTACTCCCAAATCCTACCGTCCGGGAAATAGTTTTACGATTGCTTCTTTTCCTCTGACAAATATGTTACTTTGTTTTCTTTTTCCTCGGATTTACTTGTTTTTTTTTCTTTTTACTTTTTGTTTCTCATTTAATGCATACCTTTGTCTTTATGATAATGCGATTATTTTATTTCTTTTGATTTTCCGACCAAAACAACGCGATTATAATTTATGAATTTCAAATTTAATTTTAAAAAATGAAGTTCAACTAATATAATTATACGTATTACGTAAAATAATATATAAAAATTTTAAAGGCGTATCAGTCATCTCTATTGCCACCAGGTAAATATGACATGAAATTTATTTAACGTATAACATACTTTCTGAAAAATTGAAATATCCTTGCATCTCGCGCTCGAGCGCGCGTCGCTAGCTAGCTAGACTTTTCATTTAAAGTAAACAGTTTCCTCTCCTGTATTTTAAAACGCTTCAAAACACCTGTCGGCATAATAAACATTATGGAAAAAAGTTAATACGCTAAGCGGCCCACCAGGTCCATTTTCCTCGAAATAATTAAATTAATTAATAAATGCCGCCACCGACGACGACGATGGCGACGAGAGAGCCGTAATAAAAATTGCTTCATAAAATACGTTGCCCATACATACGTACATATATATTGTCCTCACCAGCTCGCACAGGCATTAATAAGCTAAATTGCCTCCCATTTCACAAAAAACTGAACTTGTCCCGTGAGATAGAGAGAGAGAGAAAGAGAGAGAAGAGGAGGAAAAGCGACGCTTTATCGTGCTCTAGTTGCGCACCATTTTTCCTCTATACTCCTCCCTCGAGCAATCGTGTTGCCTTGAGGAATAAATAAACATTAAATAAGAAGATCGTTTGCGCTAATTTGCCATCAGGGCTATGGCGTGCGAAGTAAATTAGGAGGGAAGAAAAGAAAAAATATTACGGGTTTATACGTGACTCGGCTATGAGGATTACGTAGTATATATCTTTTTTTTGGATTTTGAGATCGTGTGATTTAAGGGTAATACTAAAAACAGTATAGAAATTACATCGTAAAATTGCAAAATTAATTTTTTTTTTAATATAATTATTTATTGAGGTTGCATTATGATGATACAAGATTATTTTGAATAATGGAATAAAAAATTATTTTGATTTTCCGATTTGCATAAAAATGATTTATTGTTAACTATACATGAATAACATGTATATGTATATCAAAAATATATACATTTTATTTATGTAAAATAATAAAAAATTTTATAACACTAAAATATTCTTGTACATATCTGTAAGATTTATGAACATAGAAATTGAGACAGATTTATAATAGTTGTAAAAGTTGAGTTAAATTTTTGTCTAAAAAAAAAAAATAAATAAATAAATAATTCAATATATAACAAAATTGTCAAATACGACAATGCTTGAGATATGTTCATCGTATTTCGAATGTATAAAATGTTTCATATAACTTTAACACACAAATACAAAAATATATACGTAAACTTAAAATTGTCTTCTTTTTCACTAGAAAAGTAAAAAAAGTAAAAAAAAAAAGAGCAATACAAGATTACCTGTAGTATTGTACTTGAAACACGCCTCAAAGTAGCAGACATCAGACAATCCGATCGAAATCCAGGTATTGGCTGCACAACTCTCTCTCTTGCTCTTTCTCTCTTTTCTGTTTCTTCCAGCGTGATCCAACTTCATACCAGCCACTTTATATATCTTGCGGTTCCATTCGACTCCTCTTTACCTCTCCATCCATCCAACCCCGGAAAGAGTCAGCCAGTACAGTTTTTTCCCCCTCCATTCACTTTTTTTTCTCTTCTCCCTTTTCTTTCAAGCCCATTCAACAGCAGCAACAGCAGCTCTATAAGAAGCCAAGATGCTGAAGACCAAGAGCGAGACAGACAAGGTAGCAGCCTGATGTCTTAGAGAGAGAGAGAGAGAGAGTGAGAAGAGAGAGAAAGTATATACCAGCAGCGCACCTGATTAACTCGCCTTCCAAGATCTTTTGGAAAGAAAAACTTCTCATCTTCTTTCTTTCCCTCTTGAGAGAAGACGACGGAATGGGAATGCTGTTGGTTAAGTGAGAGAGGGGTCGAGATGAAGAAAAAGGAGGAGGAGGAGTTAAAAGGCAAATAATGGCGCCAAACGATAACAGGGCGAGAGAGTGAGAGAGTGCGCAAGTGAGTGTGTATAGCTCATCGACAGCAGTCCAACTTACTATATACAGCATTGCGCTATCTTGGATATAAGAAGACGCTTTCTGTACCTTTATTTTTCTTCGAAAGTGCAGGCCGCGCCGTAGCAGTAGCTTCTTCTATATACCACAGTTCATCCCCTGTGGTCGAAACTCCTTTATTCTCACTCTCCTATTCCCTCCTCCTCCTCATACCCTTATACCCTTTCTTCGCTCCATTTTCTTCTTTTTTTTCTTCTTCTTCTTCTTTTCTGCTCAGTCTTACAGCACTACTCTCGCGCCTCTTAGTTTTTTCTTTTCTTTCATTCCCGCTTCGGTGCTGGGATTGTTGGTACTCCCCGAAAGTTCAAGCCGCGAGAACGAGCAGATTTTTCAAACAGGCTCTTTCTTTTTTTCTTCTTCTTTTTTTTCATTATCGCTTTTAGAATTCCTGCGGGGATTATTTAGAGAGGTTTATTATTGATGATACCCAGCAGCAGTAGCAGCAATAGTATAGACACGAATTAAAATTGCTCGAAATGGCATTAATATATAAGCGTGAATATCGCGAGCTCGGAGAAAAGGAGTGCTCGTTATACAGATGAGACTATAGCGATTGCCAGGGGATGCTAAAACCGCCATAACCGTAGTGTGTTTTACCGCTAAATAATGCGATTTGTTTTCCGAGTTTTAATATCGACTTTAGCGCGTTCCCGGTATCATCTCTTTTTCTCTCGTCGCTAATGACGAAATAAACAAGGACTTCGAGATCGTTAAAATAGTATATAGTCTGATAATACTTATGCAATACTCGCGGAATAAATTAACACGGTATTGTGGATTTTTTGTTGTTGTTGTTAGGGGGGCAATATTTATGAAGGATTATATCGAATAGTTATCGTTTTATGTTTAATATATACTTTTTAAAGTACATAAAACGATCTTTTGTTTGTTTTTTTTTATTTATTTATTTTCTTTATTTTTGAAGATGAACTTTCAAGTACATCGTCGTTTATTTGTCGGATAACAAAAGTTCATTAATGATCTTTTGAAATTCAAGTTTATTCAAGCACCTTTGTATTTTTTTTAACATACTAACTACGTATAATTCAAAATAAATTATGGTGTATTTTGCAAAAACTGTGTAAGTTTTTTTCTTGAAAAGGAAATCGAAAAACAATAATTACATGCAAAATTATGCATTCTACTACTTATTCCCTATAACTTTAGAAAACTATTACTCAACGAGCCATTGATTAAAGTAAATAAAGTAAGTGCCATACATTCAATCGGCAAAGTCATTATAAAACACTAAACGCAGTAAATCGCATTATCCTCCAACTTTCTATTTCTTTCTTTTTCTCGATGTTTTCGAAACGAAAACGAAGAAATAAAAGAAAAAGTATATGGAGAAAAGGGTATATGTATATATATAGCAATATAGAGCAACGTTGGGTATTCGTTGGGATGAACTTTACGGTTCTGCTCGTTCAAGAGAAGTTTTCCCAAACGACCCTCTTTTCGTACAGCTCTTTTGCACAAGGTACAGTAGTGGGGGGAGGGGGGGCAGCATACGTGAGCGTAGTATAGTTGCGCGACTTTTCCCAGTCGAACCGCCCACCCTTTTTTTTTTTACGCGCATACTCTACTCTACTGCCTGCAGGTTAAACTTATAATATGAAGAGATATTAATACGGGCGTAAATCGGTAGAAAGAGCTCGAATGCCAATGGCGGGAAATAACGGAAAAGTCGCGGAAAATTTATTGTCTTGTGCTATATTGATAAAACTTGGCTGCGCAATGCCTTAAATTTTATACCTACAGCTTAGCTATATCTTAAACTGCCTCTTACTTGCTTAATACGTGTCTGTACTTTAGCATATTTTTTTAAGATTTTACCTTATGGCGTTGGAAAGTTTTTGTAAAATAAGTTAAAGCACAAGTACAATAGGTAATAGTAAAAAAGCTGTGATGATCATTTTTGTTTGTTTATTTATTTAAATGTATATTTGTAAAAATTATAAGTAATGCTTTAACATGACTAATATTTCACTTTATATAATGTTCTATTGGATCAACATATAACAAATATTTGTTTTAAACAGAATTTTAACTTAATACATATTATTATTATTATTTTAATAAATTATTGTTGTAATTTACAGATCCTTAGCTTAATAAATTAAATAAGTGAATAATACTGAACAACATTAATTATAGATTGAATCTGTCTGACTAAATTCATCTTTGACTACTTCAATTGTTGAAAAATCGATCTTAATTTCAAATAATAATATGAATCTTTTAGTTTGTGTAATAATAAAATTAGTTGTATGATGTCAAAAATTTTCAATCATTCATACAAAACATAAATAAACACAACTGACTAATAACGAATCGTAAAAATTTCTAATATTGAAGTAAAGTACGTTTTTATTTAAGTTCAGTTCTCCGCTTGTAACAACACTGTCTTCCTGTCTTCATCGTAAAATCATCAAGTGAGAAAGAGAGAAAGAGAAAGAGAGAGAGAGAGAGAGAGAGAGAGAAAGAGAGAAAGAGAGTGGTGCCATCGACCTCTCGATTGTGTCATTGTCGTAGATAGCAAGTGTTGGCGTAGACACGTAGGACTCTCTCGTTTACTTTGTCCGCGTGCTCGAGCGCGAGCGAGTTCACCGTTGGCCTGGGCGTGAATCCGTCGGTGGCAGGCGACTTAATTCATTTAGCCGTCGTGGAAGAGAAGATGGAAAGAGAAAGAGAGAAAGAGAGAGAGAAAGGGACTCTGTACACCATCAAGTCGAGAAGCGACAGAAGCGAGTGCAAGTACGGACAAACAGCTGTGAACTCCCGACGTGCCCTTGTCGACGAGCTTTGCCCTTGGGACAAGACATACACCACCGAGTGAGAGAGAGAGAGAGAGAGAGAGAGAGAGAGAGAGAGAGAGAAAGAGGAGAGAGAGAGAGAGTCAAGGCTATTCTTTGCCGTGAGAAAGCGAGCGACCCGTGTCCCGACACGCGCATCAGCTCAACTTGCGCGCACACCCGCCAAAATTGCAAATCTGAATTGCAAAACCAGCGGTCCGCGGATTACGCGTATATACTAACGCGGCCCTGGGGCCTTGTGATCTCTTATATGTATATACTAGGATATATGTATATGCTGTGTGACATATAGATTAGACAGCTTGAATTTTCGTCGTAGTAGATTATGAGGTTAGCCATATATATATATTTTTTTATTTTAAGCTTAGATGATTGTTGTTTGGTGGAAAGGAGAATATGATGGGGTAAAGTGTAGTTGCGTTCTGGTTATACAACTAGTGGTAGAAATATTTAAATGAAATTCTTTGATTGGCCTGAGATTAAATTGTTCTCTTAGAAAAGTTTGCTTTTACTCGTCAGTGTGGTTTTAGGCTTCACATACAGTGACGTTTTCACGATGCTCTTATTTCATTCGTCAATAGAAAGTTTGATCAATCGCATATATAGTGATATATAAAAACTACAGCTATATACTAAATTCTGTTGCATACGTATAACAGATTTGTGATATAGGTAATAATAATTATCTCTTGTAAGATACCTATTACATGTATAAATTAGTATCAAAAACAAAATTTATCCTTGCAAGTATAACTGATGAACTTATCAGATATAGCTTAAATCAATTACAGATGCTAAATCATTATGATTAGCTTAAATAGCGCTTTAACATCATTCAATATGATAAACGAGCAAATTTCAGTTATACGAACGTAAGCGCGTACGTGTTTTCACTCGATTTGACCGAAAGCTTGATGGCATATCATATATATTATCCTTGTTTGAATGAACAATGACAAGCAAGATAATTATATCCTATACGAAAGATGGAAGTAGGTAGGAAGCTGGAAGCTCAAGCTAGCATCATCTACACGTGATCCGGAGTGAAATAGAAAAGTGAATAGATCCCCAAACCATCCGCGAATATACGTTTCGTCTCTCTGTTAGGAATGTATATATTGTGTGTGTGTGAGAGAGAGAGAGAAAAGGGGGCCGCAGGCGAACCAACTCGAGTATTATATGTATTCGCGGGATTTACTTAACGGGTGCGCGCTAAGCTGTCAGAGGATAAACCGCGCTCTGGCACGCGGCTAATAATGAACTCCCTCTCTCTCTTTCTCTCAAGAGAGAGAGAGAGAGAGAGAGAGAGAGAGAGAGAGAGTGAGTGCAAATTTACGCTCGGCCGCAACGACTGACTATGTGGCTGTATGTGTATATATTTGTAGAGATATGGCTTTAGTCCGACTACGTCTTTTTGGAGGGTAGTAGTAGATAGGCTTTGCTGTATGTATAGCTAGCTGCCAACTCAGCTGAGGCTTCATTCGTGACTCTCTACTGACGGTATGTTATGTGCTTTTGCTAATGCTGATGATGATGCTGCTACTACTACTGTGGGTTATTCTTGTTATTTGGATGCGAAGCTGACTTTTATTAATGATCAATTCTGAGTAGGTATATACAAATTATTTAAATTAAGCTTTAAATAATCCTTTTGTACTTATTATCTTATTGTAGAAGATTTTTGTATTAGAGATACAATTCTATTGTTCAAATTAATATCTTATTAATTTGAAATTACTCAATTAATAAACAAGATTTTAACATTATAAATAAAAAAAAAAATTAAATATGTTTAAATATATCAAATATTATTAATTCAACTTATTATTTTGTATATTATTCTAGTACCACAGCTTTTTTCCACCCGAAAAAGCTCGTGAAAATTGAAGCTACGCAGAAAATGCGTAAATTTAAAGCTTGATACAATATATAAATAAGCGTTGTTTTTGTTACGATCGTTCTCGCAGATGGCGGTTCCGTAAATGCGGCTACGACTATCTATGCTTATTACCAGCTTTCGCGAGGCGGAAAGATAAAGCGTACTTTTCACGCTTATATCTATATACAGTTTTAGCTTCCTTTCCGTCTCTCTCGTCTCGCCCTCCTCGTTGAGATTCTCCAGTGGGCCTGTCTTTTCTTTATTCCTTTCTCTTTTTTCTATCACACTTTTTTTTCACTTCTCTTTATTCTCTTCTCTTCTTTTCAACGAGCTCTCGCTAACTCATTCGCTCGCTCAATCACCTAATTCTTTTTTTTCTTCTTTTTTTCCTTCCAGCTTTTCTTCTTTTCATCGTCTCTGCCTGGGATTCCCTTTCTTTACGCTCAACGCATTTGAATTCAACTTTTTTAAAGTCTAGGTCTGTTTATTTAGTGGGACAAATAATATTTTTAATAACAGTAATTATTATTATAATAATAATAATAATTTTAAATTTATTTAATTTAATGATAAGTAAATACAAATATTATATAGTATTATGCATATCAAGGAGCGTTCTACTATTCCACAATTTTATTTATTTTAAAGTCGTACATTTAATATTCAATAATCTCAATAAAATCTTCTAGTGAAATGCTATAGCACGGTTAATTAAGTGTAACTCTCTAAATAACATCGATTCGATTTAGATGAAGAAAAAGTTTATAAGCGTTTACACAAAATCAAGCTCTCTTTCTCTCTTTCCACCAACTTCGATTCCACACACCAAACGACTTTTCAAGTTACGATTCGCTTACTCGGCAAATAGTGGTACGCGTAACTTAGAGATCATATGAACTCTACCATCATCAGCAGTATATATAGCAACATCGGCGTCGATGAGCCGTCAATCGAGCTAAAGTAATGACCTAGTGACACGCGATAAAGCGATCTCGGTGGTGCTCTTACTCTACTTCTAGCAGCTGCAGCTTTTTCTGCAAGTTTTTTCCTTCTTTTACACTCGTAAAATATGAACAGCTAAAGCTCTCTTCTTTTTTCTCTTTACTGCTAAGTTTGACTTCAAACAAATGTGCATCGCTTAACTCGAGGATAATAATGATATTTACTTATTACTCCTAATTTAAAGCTTATGATATACAGTTTTAACTAATGTTTTTCTAAAATTTTTATGTTATAATAGGTACTATTATAAGTTTTTCTTCATAGTTATGATAGTAACACAAATATTTATTAATGAGTGTATCAAGGTTAAACGATTCTATTCTGTAGAAGATAATTAAATTAAATTTCATTCTGCTAAATTGACAAATTATGAGATTAAAATAGCTAAGAAGATCAAAAGACATATGCCGCACTATTGAGAGTATAGTTATTGAAAAATGCCTAGCATATTGTATCTCAAATTCTTGATCGGTATGAATGAAAATTGATTTTAACAGGATTACGTTTTGAATATAATTATTATTACCAGATCTTTAATCTCGTCACAGCGATACATTTAATAACTATTTAGATAATGTATTTCCTGGAAAAGTTCAGTCAATAGAAGAAAATCTATATCACTCTCTTACTTTCGAAACTGCTCGAGAAAAGTAGTGGAAAATTAACAGCTCATCTCGCTTGCAACTCGAGTATTTCTCTCATATACCCTTTTCCTCCTCTCCCTCTTTTCACCTCTTTCAATTTCACTCTCATCCGAGACATGCTTCGAAACGATTCTTTTATCGTCGAATCTAGAGCAATGAATATTAATAGGGGGGCCTTCTAAACGTCATTCGAATGAATCGAGGTCAGTGGCAAGCTAATACGTCTTCTATGTATTATACATATAAACTGTGCGTGTGTGTATCACTATATATGTACGATGAAAGACGTAATTTCCGGGTGCGCATGGATGATGAGCCCTTCAAACTCTATCGTTGTGTTGAAGTAATAAAAAAAAAAAAAAAAAAGCTGTCATCCAATCTTGGGCGTGAGTTGACAAACGCGAACGACCTACTCCTATATACCGATGATTGAAAGTGCTTCTTTTATACCTACACCACTGTTCTCTC
>JAPYZE010004784.1:0-22132 GCA_030522805.1 Leptomastidea abnormis | reverse complement strand
TATATATATATATATATGTATAGGTAGCTAGCTGTTTTTACGTATGTGTATGTATATGTATGTATGTTTGGCCGAGCATGAGTAATCCATCCGCTTGAACCCACAAAAGTTAACGCAAGTGTCATTCGAGCTAGTATGTACTTAAATACATAATATTGAAGAGGCGATAGAAGAATCGTTGGGAAGAGGGGGAGAGAGAGAGAGAATATTCGGAGTAGGTACTGTACGTCGTTCTCAGCCGTAGAGGGGTTGATTTAATATAATTGTAGCACTGACAAGTAGTAAAAATACATATTGGAGAAGCTCGACGACGCGACATAGCATGAATTATAGTAGGAAGTCAAAAGACGAACCTACAGCAGTAGGTTGATAGTTGTATAGATAGGTATATAGGCGCGATTATATAGTTGTCAATGAGTGTCGCAGCGCGGGAAGGAGTAGGGCCGAGCCCATCTCAGAGCACACGCAGAGCACAGAATAAGAAAGCGTCCGTGGCGACGAGCTCCTGCAGTCGGGAGTCGTCGGGACGTGTTCACGTGTGTGTCGTCTAAGTCGTCTTCGTATAGTTGCGCGTGCTCGCGCCGCTCCTGCGCACAGCAGCTACTTAGTGTTAAAAGCTCCATCTCAATTATAGCTGTTATAGACGCGAGGCCTGTCCGGGATGCAGGTATATATATATAGTAGTGCGCGGGCCGACTGCGGAGGATTCGGGCTAGCTTTCTCTCTCTCTCTATCTATCTTTATATATACTTAGAGTCCCCATTCATCGCAGAGAACATATATATTATAAAGCTGATCGCTGTGGCGGGGGCTGGTTTTGCGGCTCTTGTTCCCAGGCGGAGTCTGGCTACGGGAGCGAGAACAGTCTCAAGAGGCATGGCAGCGCTATCTCCCTGGTCTCCAACAGCCAGTCCACGGCGAGCATCGGGAGCCTGAGTCGTCGCGGGGCCCGGGGCTTGCGGGAAAAGCTCGCGGAGATCGAGACCTTCAAGGATATCCTCGTGCAGCAGGTCGACGGCCTGCAGAAGTACTTTGACGAGTGCGCGGAAAATGCCAAGCAGCAAAAGAGCAGCAGCAGCAGCAGCAACAGCCACCAACAGCAGGAGGAGCAACAGCAACAGGCCGCTGATAAGAGCGATGACGCACTTGACGGGTGTAGCGAGTATCAGCGGTATCAGCAAACCGCTGCTGCCGCCGCCGCCACCACCACCAACAGCACCAGCAACACAGCTGCTGCTGCTGCTGCTACTACTACTACTACTACTACGAGTGCCGGCGCTTCTGGCATTCTCGACGACGACGACGACGACTACGACGTCGCCGCCGCGCAGGCCATCGACTTCAAAGGCGAGGCCATCAGCTTCAAGGCTACCAGCGAGGGAGTCGTAGCCACGCTCCAGCACTGCGTCGAGTTGATGCTGCAGCGTGAGGAGGCCTGGCGCAAACGCTGCGAACGCGAGACGGACAAGCGACGCAAGCTCCAGGACTTTTGCAGGAGCCTCAAGGATCAGCTCGCCACCGCCAATCAGGGCCTCTCCGCCCGACCCAGGCTCGTCATCCACGGCGGCCCGGATTACGAGGTGAGCATACTATACCTGTAATAGCAAGGCAGCGACGAGAGCCCTCGACAAAACCAAGAGCAGCTCAATCTTTTATACACCTATAATACCCAACAACGCACACTGCGCGCTCGCTCGTCGCCTCCCACCTGCTGATGCATGCAGGACCGCAGCCCTGCTTAAAGCACGCGTGCTCCTGCATTTCAATTGTTATCCATCACCTCCTCCTGCTCCTGAACTTATATGTAGGTAATATACCTATCGCGCAACGTTTCAAAATATTACTCTCCTCCCGCTATTTCTCCTCGCTCTCTCCCTCGCACGCGCGCGTTACCTCATCGTCTTATTTCTTTCCGCGCTGCTACCGCGTTGCTTGTTGCAAGTATTTGTTCTCCTTCTCTTTTCGTCGCACCTCGTCCGATTTAAACATATACGCGCAGCAGCATGCCGCAGTTACTTCGTATATCCGCTGTAATCCGCTACAAACATGTGCATCGCACCTCCATCGAAAACCATGATTTTTTTTTTATTTTATCGCTCGCAGGAGGGACCACATAGTGCGCTCTGTGATGAGGAGTTTTATGACGCAATGGAGACGGGCCTTGATAAAATTGACGAAGATAATCAGATAAAAGACAGATTGAAACACAAGTCTGTCGCAATACCAGCGACTCCTCGCACGCCAGCTGTTAAGCATCGGCTATGGTCCGAGGTAGGAGAGATATAACTATATATATATATATATATATATATATATATATATTTGCCTTTTTCGTTAGCTAACATTTCAATTGATACGTTATTGTTACATACCTATATGCTTGGTTGAAAAATAATCTGTTGAAAAATAACTTTGAAAAACATTTAAATTTTCAGATAGACAGGATAACTCTAGAGCAACTGCATTACGCTCGTCTGGGAGTTGGGGCTGGAGGATGGCAGTTGTTTGCTGAAGATGGAGATATGAAGATGTACAGACGAGAGGAAGAGGCTGATGGTTTGGTTGTTGACCCTTTAAAAGCATGTCACATTGTCAAAGGTGTCACGGGGCAGGAAGTTTGTAAAATTTTCTTTAGTCCTGAATACCGTAGTGGATGGGAAACTACTCTAGAAGATATGACTGTAGTAGAAACTATTTCTAAAGATACGCTAATGTTCTTACAAACTCATAAACGAATCTGGCCTGCAAGTCAAAGAGATGCACTCTTTTGGTCTCACATGCGTAAAGTACCAGACGAGCAAGATCCAGATGCTCAGGACTTGTGGATTGTTTGTAATCATAGTACAGACCATCCCGATTATCCAGTAAAATAATTTAATTTTATTCTTTATTTGAAATTGTAGGAATACTAAAATTATAAGCAGTATTAAAGTTTTCTTCTTATTTTAATTTTTTTAGCCAAATACCGGGAAATGTGTTAGAGTTTTCTTAACTGTTTGTCTTGTCTGCCAAACACTTGTCAAACCTCCAAAAGAAAATGAAGAAATCAAGAGAGAAGATATTACGTGTAAAATAACGTATTGTTCAGTTGGTTAGTAGTTTTAATAGTATTATTAGATTGATTTTTTAAATGAGATATCAGTATATATTTCTACTTATATTTTTAGTAAATCCCGGTGGTTGGGCTCCAGCATCAGTTCTTCGTGCTGTTTATAAGCGGGAGTACCCTAAATTTCTCAAGCGCTTCACCAACTTTTGCATTGAACAATGCAAAAACAAGCCAATTGTATTCTAAGGATTATACAGTAACAGTTTTTAATCCTTCCACACAACGGAAGAACGCGATATTGTATCCGCAGAACGACTACATGTTAAAATAAGCTAATTATTTTATGCGCACGTTATTATTCATGTTTTTAAATTCTTATTCACTTTGTTACAGTATCATAAAAATTGTTATTGTATGTACAATTTGCAATTCTGTGAAGTATATTTAACTTTTACAAATAATACACCAGTTATACACGTTTAAATAGGGCCAAAAATTGCAAATAAAGTAAAGTAATGTATAATATAAAATCAACAAACCAAAGCACAATATTAGAATATTACAGAAGAAATGATTTTTATTCTTGAAAAAATTTGCTTTTTCTACACTCTGTACAAAAAGTTCTGTGATTCAATGTAAATTTTACATTAAATGAAATTACCAACTATCTATATTACTTTGCTTGATTTACAAATTTCTGACCATTTTATAGCAGATTTGCCGTTTTTGTACATAAGCAGACATGCAAATTTCTCTGTCCTGGCTGTTTAAACATTTTTCTCAAAAAACGTCAGGGCGACGTCCAAGTTGTACAAATTTTCTGATCAAAGTATATATGCACTACGTGTATGTACCTATTGTTACACTTTGCCATACACGAAAAATTGTATTATAAATTATAGCGAATTAAATTGTTATTTTTATTTATATAAAATATGTATATTGGTGTGTGAACAGATTGTAAATGTGGAACATAATAAAGACACATAGAAAAACTTTATTAACTAAATTACATAAATTATTTACATGTATTACAAATAAGAAGTACAATAACTTGCAATTATGCAGTCTATCATTTACATCAAGTTACTGACAAAGTGTTACCACTTTTAGAAAGTTTTGCTATTTCTTCTTTAAATTTAGCAATTGTTTCTTTTGCTAAAGTAAGTTTTTCTTTATATTCTGCTACTTCACTTTTTATTTTAGTTTTAGCATCCATTATGGCTTTGAGCGATTGTTCTTTTTTAGCTTCAACTAAAATTTATTTTAGGATTGTGAGTAAATCTTTGACTGCTCTAATTAAATATAATTTTTTATTGTTATACTTACAATCTGTGTCATGTCGCCATACATTAGTTGTCAATGGTTTTGCTGAATTTAAATACTGTAGCATTAGAGCTGAGGGGTCTTGAAAAATAATTTCATCATAAAATTCTGAAACTAAGCTTTTCTTTCCTACTTGTACCTCGGGTGATGTTTGAAACAGTTTTAAAATGTGATAAATTGTAATCTAGGAAAGAATTTAATATTTTACCAATGTTACAAATTTTCTTGTACATTATAAACATAATTTATAATAATAACTTACAGGTCTTTCATTTGGATCAAGAAAGTAAATCTTGATAACAATTTCAAATTCTCCCCAGCCAGTTTCTGTTAGTTCATAAGGAGGCTTCATTACTATTCTGTTTGGATTATTGTAACTCTCGTGCAACTTGAAATGAACTTTTTTTATGTAAGCTGACATATCTTCATTTTGATATGGTTTAACGTACACTGTCCATTGGTGAGTGTGTCCATCTTCTTCTCTTTTTTTACCAAAATATCGAGCAACATTGCCGTAGACAATGGGTTTTACAATAGTAACTCCCTGAATAAAAATAATTATTGCTTACTTAGTTAATAAATCAAACTATTTCAAGGACAAAAAATGTTTAATATAAACATATGCAAAAGTAAAATATAATTTCTAACCTTCACTCTGCCTCCCGAATCAGGGCCAAATTCTGTTGCACACGCCATTTGGGTAAACCGCATCTAATAAAAAAGCAGAAATTAATCATCTTTAAGTATGTTGAAAGTTACAAAAGATGCAAGTTGAACTAATAAATTATTACTAACATTTTTCGATTATATCATTTAAATATTTTAATTAGAAATACCTATTATTTTGGAATAAGCATGTGCAAGCAGAAGTTATAAAATTGCGAAAATATTCTTCAAAATAAGAAAACTTAAAAAATCTTAAGTAACGGTTTACTCTTCTATTTTTATTTCTTATTATTATAAAAATTTGTAAATCTAAATACGTATACAATACACAAGTATACATAACCTACTACTCTGTAACTAATAATGTAATAATAAAGCGTCTGCGACTGAATATGAAATTGTCGATATGTCAGAAACCTGTATTATCAGATGTGTACGAAGTTATATAATAGGGTATGTATGTATGTATGTACAAGTACGACAAGAGTACGTGTATGTACCTATATGTATGTATGTACATACATTTATGTAAATAAGATTTCGTTTCCAGGAAATTATTAAAAAGCGATTACTTATTAAAGAAACGGATATTATTTTATTTAACTTTTTTAAAAAAAAAAAAAGTTTCAATTAGCACTTTAGTCACAGGTCAGGTTTAGTCATACGTCAGTCATAGTACAGGGTCAGGTTTTATTTAGTCATTGACACTCGTCATCAATGACCAGAAAATTCTCGATAATTTTTAAAAAATACAAACCACGCTTTCTTCTGTTTATTACCAGTATTTGCAAGTTCTAACTGAATCTCTTTAAAAGTTTTAGTGCAATTAAAACTTTGCTTTAGTTTTTAGTTGTAAAATTTATTCAATTTAAACGTAAACAGAAGCTTGTTGTGTATGTGAAAGTTTATCGCAAATCAAATCCAGTTTCGACGTTTCGAGTTTAGAGTTTCTTTATTACGAATTATACGACTACTAGAACACGCGCGCTTCGCGCGCTGATATAATAATATTTTTTAAATACAATTAAAAATGAATAATTGATAGACAATAAATTTTATGCTTTTTTGAAAACCAATTACGATCATAGATTTTAAAAATTCAAAAAATTTATATCACTGCCTTTTTTTCAACAAACACACAAATAACACAAAACCAAAACCAAATGCTGCAGCAAAACCAAATGATGTATCTTCTCCTTTTATTCAAGCTTCACTTTTTTAATAAACAATTAAACATACACACACACACTCTCTCAATATCCTCTCCACTTTTTATTACTGTTTTTAAAATAAAAATTTTTTCTATAACCTTGACATTTAATTATATTTCACGCTATATGATCTAGTTTCGAGAGGTACCCGTTTCGAGATCGAAATCGACTTTCGATATTTCAAGATGGCAGCGCCCATGCAAAACTGCATTTTATAATAGGGGATAAGGACTCGAAGTCCCGCGTAGCCGCGAAGGCACTCGCATGCGGACGCTGTATGTACCTATATAGCAACCGAATCAAGGAAACAAATATCATCCATGCGCGGTTCATCTCGTAGCTTTGTATATTAACGTATTTTGATAGCAAATCCAAATTAATTTAAGAATATAAAAAGTAAGGAAAAATGACGCAAGACGAAGAAAAATTTGATGGGATTCTACTCTCTTTGGCACAGCAGCATGAAGGAGGTGTACAAGAGGTAAGTGCACAAACGTTTTGAGCAAATGCCGGCGTCTTAAAATTTGTAGGTTATATGCTGTCGCAAACAAGTATTTTAAAACTTGTTTTAATGCTTATATTTTCAGTTACTGGAAACGATATTTAATTTTTTGGCAAGGAAAACTGATTTTTACACTGGGGGAGGAGAAGGAGCAGCAGAAAAAGTATGATTAACTATATTTAATACTGCTATTATTATTTTACAAATTACATATTACTAACAATATCAATAATTCATCTTGTTTTAGCTTGTTATGAATATATTTAAAAAGTACGAAAGCACAGCAGTGGATAAAGAAAAATCAAGTAAAGCTGAGCGTGCTGAGCAAGAAAGGAAAAGGAAAGAAAAACTTGAAAAAAAGAAAAAAGAAGAACAGGCTGCATTAGAAAGTTCAAACAGTGAACAAAAAATTGTTGAATTAACAGATGAGCAGGCTGCTAAACTTCAAAAAGACATAGATTTAAAAGTAAGCTACTTTTTTTAATACATACTGCATAAATTTTACAAAAATTTAATGTTGCTTTTCTATTAATATATGCATATTTTTAATGTAAAATAGAAATCAATAAAAGATAGTACACCAATTCCTAGTACAAGTAGTGATAGCAAAGATAAGAAGAATCTACATTCAAAAATGGATGATGAAGAAGAAGATGAATCAGAGAAAAGCAAGTTAAAACCTAACAGTGGAAACGGAGCTGATTTACCTAATTACAGATGGACACAAACTCTTCAAGACATTGAGGTGAGACAAAAATTTAAATGATTAAGCTAAATTCACACACGGTTTCACAAAATTATCAAGATGCCAGATTCATACTTTCATGTATGAAAGTGTGACCAGAAAAAGATTAAAAATTATTTTTCGACGTAAAATATGCATTATTTGCAAAAAAAGTCGATAGTTGATTCAAAATAGAGATTTTCTTACGTGAATAAAATTGAAATTAAAAATTGTAATCTGAAGCAAAAAAACTTGAAAGTCTACATCGTGATAATTGAAAAAATGATATTTCATACTTAATATGACGAATCAGTTATAGTATGTATTTTAGCAAATTTTATATTATTTATGTAAGATTAATATTTATTTGAAAAAAATTCTGGAAGTTAATATTTTCATTGAAAATTAGATTTTATATTACTTGATAAATTGAATAGGAAAAGGATAAAAACAATTAATAATTATAGGATTTGAAAATTTCTTCATTGTTATGATAATTAACTAATATACAAATATCACAGACATGCAAAGTTTTACAGTAGTAATAGTTAGACACTTCATTTCGCATTACGATTTCGGACATTTAACGTGTAAATATAGCACAACACGTCAGGCCTGATAAAGACACATATACCGACGCGTCATACGAAGAACATCCTAACTCAAAAACCGGCAAAATCAGTCTACATTAATTTATTTGCTATTATTTAATTACATTTTTAAACAAATTTAATTTTACGGCTTATGTTAAATATCACTTTATTAGATCTTTTAAAAGAAAATTACTGATTGTTGTTAATAAGAGCATTTAAAATTAAAGCAGTAATAATATGTAATTTCCAAACGCGCTGAGTTATAGGATGTTCTTCGTATGACGCGTTGATACGTTAATCAAATTTTTCTTGATAATCCTAGCAAAAAATTAAATAGCAAAAATCTAATAGTTTGATGTTAAAATTAAATCGTGTAAATTTGGTCTAATACAATCTAAATGATATAACGCAAGCTTGATCGACTCATGCTAAACGATACGTCAGACACATTACCTTATTAATGCACAATAAAATAACTGCGTGCCAGTGTTGAGGAAAAAAGAGTCGGATGGTCTCTATTTCTTTATAAACGACGCGGCAGGCTCGTACATATAAATTACAATAATATATTTAGCTGAGGCACAGAATCGCGGGCACGCACATTACATAGAATGTATATAACACAATTTATTCGTGTACTGCGCAGTCCATTTAATAGTACAATACTGCACTTTGTCTTGGAATATAGTAGACCACAAAAAAAAATCATATATGAAGCCCACATATCGCTCGAAAGATTGCGACTTGTTCTAAATTTTCATAGAACCCCTTTGTAGAGAGACGGAAATGTCGGCGAAGTATATTTGTCGGAGTGCTCGTTTTATTGCATCCATCTTCCTTCTTCACGGGTCGTGAGGGGGCTTACTTCTCAGTTGAATTTGCTCTTGGCTCTCACTAAAGCACAAGATAAATAATTGATATACCGTTATGTGATTGAAATTGCTTGAGAGAAGATTTTAATACATAGTGGAAAATTTTTAAAGGTAGTTGAAGATATCTAAACTCACTGTCCATATAAAGTACCCCCGCAAATAGGCCAAGCATGAAGAGGAAGCTCATCGTGCAAACGAGTACGGTGAGCTGGTTTCGGGCGCACCATGACTTTTTGTGATTGGTACTGGGTCTGCCCAAGCCGTTGACTACTGTAAAGTGAGTACTGCTCGCTACGGAGAGTGCGTCGAGCTCCTTGGGGGCAGTGATTCTCGGCGGGTGCATGGCTGCGAGGTTCGCCAGATTTGCGGCGGTCAGGAGCAGCGTGCCTGACGCGGCGCTCTGTAAAAATTGGAAATCGGTCAAATCGGTACTACTTACTACTTGCTGCTTGCATCCTGACTCCAACTAGCCAGCTTACTGGCTGCTGCTGCTGCTATAATACTTACGTGGGTGCTGACAGTCGATCCCTGCGAAGAAGTCGAGCCCCTCGACGGGGCTTCTAGGCCGTCGGGCCGCTTCCACGTGCCGGCCTCGCTAGCTGTCCTCTCGCTCCTTCCAACCAGGGAAGGCCTGGGAATGTGCCAGCTGGGCTGATCCAGCGCCTCTGCCGCGTCCATCGCTGCCGAAATCTGCAAAGTCGAAAATAATTAATTCTCGTCGTCGTCGTCGTCGTCGTTTGCGAGGAGAGAGACGCTCTTTGGTTTATTTACTATAGTGGATCGCCTATTATCATTTATTCTTACAGCTTCGCCATGGCTGGATTCGCGTACGGCATCGCCTTACCCGGCACTCGCTCTCTACCCTCAGCCTACGTGACTCAAGAAAAATTAAGACGCGTTCTTCTTCTTCTTCTTCTTCTTCTTCTTCTTATTCAAGTGGTCATCCTGACGTGTTCATGCCAAGTGACCAAATCCCATGAATTAAGACGCGTTGCGACTAATGTCATCGGATTACGAGCTCGCGTTACGTCACGAGTCTTTTCTCTCACTCACTCTTCTTTGCCACACGGCCCCTTCTGCGCGATCCAGAATGTTAACGTGTAAGGCCGAAGAAAGATGCGATTCTGCAGCTCCTGCCTATAGTTGGGAGTTTGTCTGCCTGTCTGCCTGCCTAGCTATTTCACTTTGCGATTTTTCTCGTATCGACCTTCTCGACCTTTCTTTTTTACGTATTGCCACATTCCCCTCCCCCCTCCCCCTCTCCCTCAACTTCTTTACAAATTTTCTATCAAACTTTTTCTATCGAGTATTTTGCACATATTAACGTAATTATCACAAATTTACGAGTTTTTTATTTTTATTTATTTATTTATATATTTTTTTCTTTTTGCAATAGTTAAATCATGTAAATATTTAATCAGCATATTTAGAAATAAGAATAGCAAGTTGCGATAATAATTGTCCTTGCCTTATTCGCCGCATCCTTGATGAATTAAGGAGTAATTCGAAGGACCTTACGAGCGATTATTATTTTTTGATGCCTGTATGAAAATGATTAAAAAAATTAGCAAAAAAAAAAAAAAAAAAAAAAAAATGAAAGATTTCTTATTATGTTCTAAGAAGACAAATAAATTTCCGGTCGGAATTTCATGAAGGATCGAACGACGAGGAATTTTCGCGTCACTGCGCGTTTAACAACTTGACTATTACGCAGCTTGACTCAACCGCCCAATCGTCCAGTCCTTCTCTAGGTCGTTCGAAGACACGATTTACGTTCGTCAAGATTAATGGTGTTCAAGGCGCCGTATGGCTACCAAAAAAACCTTACGACTCAGAAGAGCAAAATACCGAGAAGTATTTTACCATTTTTGTCTGGCATATTATTCTTTTTTTTTTTTTTATTTCGACTTCTTTTTACATTTTTTTACATATAATGATATACGTATAATAATTCAGTACGTGTTTTTATGATACATTTCAAGTTTCGTGTAAACTGTATAGTTTTTTATTTAAACACATTTTTCTTATTTATTGGCGGCAGCAATAATTTGATAAATTTTTAGCGTACTGTTATCACGAATATTTTTTTTTCTTTTTTCGTAAAGAATCTTTTCAAATTCTCTTTGCTTATAAAATGATATACTTCAGAAATTAGTAAAAATTTAATCTTCCCAAGCTTTTTGGTACGTCATATTTTTTGTTTTAAATTGATATAAAATAAGGAGAATTTCATCACACTACAGGTAGCTATAACGAAATAACTCGGAAAGGATATGAATATCATAAAAAATTATAGAAATCATTACCAAGATCTTATTTAGCTATTGTGTTTATTGGTCAGCAATTAGAACAAAGTAAGATAAGACGAACAATGAGATGCTGAAAATAGCATCAGCGTTATTAGTTAATGCATCGATTACTATCACGCGTATAGAGCACAATAAGTAGTTGATGTAAAGCGAGAATTTTAACAAACATCATTATCATCATTAAATACCAAAAGCACGGCACGTGTCATGTTTAGCCTTTGCTTAATTGCTTTAACGTTTGCATCCTGTGTAGACCATCACATGAGGTGCAAGATTTATTTATTTCTCTCTCCCTCACTCTCTTATCTGTCTTGGCTGTTTTACGTCAAGAATACTTACTCATCTCAACTTCGTATGTATACGTATGCCAAAGAAAAATGTAATAACGTTATAAAAAAAATATTTGTATTTGTATACTTGCACGTACAAAATAAGATGCTAGTGCAATAATTTTGAATGAATAATTTTAGGCACGCCTAAGCTATATCAAGTCAAGCCCTTTGCGAACGCACAACTAAGCTGGTACATTGAATCGCATCTATTATCCATCTTATACTCAATAAAGACGATTATATGAGAAAATTGCAAAGATGCAATTCTCGGAGAAAGAGCAAATTGAACATAAAGAATGTATACGATAGAAAGAAGAAGAACAAATGATGAAGCGTCAACAGCTGTCATATTGATCTTGTAAAAAAGGTTTTAAATAAAGCAACCATGCATTCGTGATGGTATTTCTATAAATAATTTATTAAATCTAGAGTCAAAGATCTGCAAGTTTATTATTATTATTATTATTATTATAATTTTTTTTTTTTTTTTTTTAATTATATATCTGAAACTTTTGATCCTATCCTTATAAGTGTGCTTAAAAGCATTTTATAGTTACTTGAGTGAAAGAATATTTGACGAGACATAAATGTATAAAAAATTAAAATTCACGAATTTCTTCGATATCACGCGGTTGATTGTGTATTTATGGTGAAAGTTTCAAAGTTATATACTCCTAACTTCTCATCTCATCCTCGATATCTTATAGTAAAAATCAGCTGAGATTTATTTCGTAATTGTGCTTCCGTGTCTCCCATTCCTATATATACGTAACGGGTTAGAAAATAGGAAGCAGAAATATTGTCGTCGGGCCAACCAATTGAATTTTCGATAATCCTCGCACGTATAATATTCAAATTCCCAATAAGTCTTATGCTTAATAAAATTCAAAGACCATGACTTGATCCTGCAGGTTTTGCTAAAAGCCATAAAACCAAACCTTGAACCAAACTGACTTGACGATACTGTAATTCTTCAAAAAAATTCAAACGATCTAACGGCGAATACACCTGATTAATTAAATTATAAAAAAGCCGAAATCGCATAGATTGGTCAGAGATACAAGCACAGAGAAGCATAGCGTGTATAAGACAACGAACTCGCGGGAAGGACAAGAGAGAGAGAGAGAGAGAGAGAGAGAGATATTTCAAAATTGCCCAAGTTTAATCGAAGAGAGCGATTGGTGTGGCGCCAGCAAACTGTCACTCGAATTCGACACCGCGAATAGGCACATATAGGGACCTACTAATCGCACATTATAACTTATAAAAGTTCCACTGGCAATAAGCTACAGATTTACACCTAGATTATACCAACTTGTATCTATACATCTCGTCAAGCAACACCGACGTGTTGGCAGTTAGCCGATCTGCATAGTCTCAAATGCTTACAGGCTGTCATAGGAATAAAGATAGGCAAGGCCGGTGAGCCAGGTGAATACGATAGGTATAGGTATCGAGAGTAGGAAAGAGAGAGAGAGAGAGAGAGAGAGCTGCTGTTACTGCTCTGGCGCTTGACAACTTACGTCTAAGCCGGGCATCCTGCGGCTGGCGCGCGAAGTCTCCTCCACGTTGATCTTGACGTCCGACATGCTCGAAACTTTCGATTGCACCACTCCCCGTACGTACGTACGTGCGTACGTAAGTATGCGTGTGTATATTTATGTGTACGGTTATACAACGGCTGAAAGCCGCGTATCGTATAGAACTTGTATGTATGTATGTATGTATGTATGTATGTATGTATGTATGTATGCCCTTTCGGCCTTTTTTTTAGGCTCAACTCGGTGGTACCAGGCTCACTCCTGCGGGTGAAAGTTTCCGGTGTCTGGAGCTGCAACCGACTTGTTGCTGCACCGAAGCAAAAAAAGTCCCAGAAAAAATTCAAATTAAAAATCTGTTCTGGAGGAGCGTATACGGTCTTTTCTATAAGAGTCCTATTCTTTTTTTCTCTATCAACCAATTGGCCACCTGTTGTAGACGCGAGTATGTGTTTGTGTGTGTGCACGCACGCGTATTTTTCATAAAACGATCGCGACGACGAACTCGCTACGAGCCGACTGACTCCGGAGCCAGTTACGTTCGTCTTTTATACCTTCGGCTCTCCCACCTGAGCGAGCCCACCACGCGCCCGGTTCTTCTCTTTCTTTCTTTCTTTCATTCTTCCTATTCTCCTCTATCTCTCTCTCTCTCTTTCTCTCTCTCTCTCTCTCTCTCTCTCTCTCTCTCTCTCTCTCTCTCTCTCTCTCTCTCTCTCTCTCTCTCTCGAGCCGCAGCGATGCAGTTGCACGAATCCTATACATATATATATATATATATATATATATATATATATATGTGTGCTAGCAGCATCCTTACCGGTCGCAGCGTGCTTATTTTTTTACTCCTCTACCCTGCAAGAAGATTTGCCTACTGCTTTTCCCCTCCTCTCCAGCGCGCAGCGCATTCTTTTAGCTTCCTTTATCTTGTGACTTGTGTCTCTCTCTTTCTCTCTTATTTTCTTGCTTTCTTCCTCTTTTGAATTAGTTCTCTCTTTATTTCTTAATTAATTTCGCAAATTTTGTTTCACGATTACAACTGCACTTTTTTAAAAAATTCACTTCCTTCCTTCGAGATATCGTGGCGAGCTGCAATTTGAAATCATAAAAATGAATATTTTTCATCTTTTTATTTATTTTTATCTAATATAATTTTTTTTTAATTTATCGAGTTTTTATTTGTTATATAGGTACTTGTAATCCTTGTAATATTATTTGTAAAAAAGCACGCTGCCGAGGATCGTTTTGTTTTCATAGCGTATCAAAATAATGTGAGGTTTAATGAATTCACGCGATGAACTGGATTTTTTTTATTTTACAGTATTTTTCCAATTAGATATGGTATTTTTAAATGATAAACTAGCCTTAATGAAACTCCTTTTTTTCTTACATTTTTCGCCAAGTACTATGTGCATAAATTAAAATTTTTGTTATAAAAGAGAATTCACGCTGGCAACAGAATCAATATCATTTATACTGTGATTCGGTCAAAACATGATTATAAAGCTAAAATAATAAAATTAACTTGATTTCTTATTTTACTCATAAAGAATATTTATTCTTGCATTTAACTATAGCATCCTCTAGTCCTCTAGTAAAAGAATGATGAGATGGATCTGTCCTCTATTTATTCGTGTTGCAATTGGTTACGATTGACCACGTGACTTGATTACGTTTGGTTCAAGTTGATTACGTGGTTTACATAGCACGGTTATAATAGAATTTAAAAAAATCAATTTTAAAAGACGATTAAAAAAATCAAAAGTTGTTAAATTGATCGGAAAATTATGGATTAAGAAAGATTATTTTGATTTTATTTAAAATCGTAACGAATTTAAAATATGCAACATAACCCTGGTAGAAATGCGCCTAAGAAAAATAGCCACAAAACTAAGAACTAGGTAGGAAAAATAGCTTGTTCTTAGCTATGATGAAACGCTTTTCAAACGATTTTTTAGCTATTTCTTAGATAGAACGTATTAAAATATTAAAAATGTCTTGAAACTGGCCAGGAACTAGCTATTTAAAATAGAGGCTGCACGGACCTCGGAGAGAGACCTCACAATTCCTCGGCACATAACCCCACCTCAAATCTCTATACATTTTCATTGCGTTTCATCATAGCTAAGAACAAGCTATTTTTCCTACCTACTTCTTAGTTTGGACTAGAAAGAAATAGCTAGGAACAAGCTATAAAATAGAATGCATTTCTATCAGGGAACCTGTACAGACATAGGACGAAATATAGCGCGCGCAGCGCGCTTAAAATTGACTTGTATGTTAAAAATTACTAAATGCTACAAATATAACTAAAATTATTATGTTCGATTAGACTTTTTATTTAAATTACTAGAAATATTAAATTAATCCTCGAAAGAATTTGCTGCTAAAATTTGTATTATTTTATTGTAAAAAAAAAAAAAACTAGTCTAAAAAGATGTTATGTTATTTTCTTTACTTCCGTCGACGAAATTGAATATGTTTACTCATGCCTAGAGTTATTTCTTTACTTGTCTGTTTCATATATGCCTGTTCAGATTTTACTTTATTTCTCGTCTTCAAAACCAGGGATTTTTACACTTTAACACGGATATTTGTTTTGCTTTCCTGGCGCCAAAAATGATTTGAGTGTCTTAGTAAAGACAAATTAACGACGTGGCTTGCAAATTATTGTTTTAGGAATTCGGTGGCATCAAAATTTACCTTTTCAAGCTGGTAAAACCCTCCGAATATTGATTTTTTAAGTCGGTTTTGATTTGGAGTTTCTTTATTTTTCTGACATTGTTTTTGTCGACTAATGAAATGAAGCGTTTAAAGAGGCAATTAAAAAAATGGGTTTTCAAAAACATTGTCAAAAAACTCTTTCAAGCAGGTGATGTGAGTAAAAAAAGTGGTAACATATTTACTTTTTTATTTAAAATTTAATTTATTCCAAGACTTTCAATTGCTGTTACGCTTTAAGTGATCTTGAAATAAAAAGGTTACTGAACTTTTTTTATTCTAAAATATAAAACTACTCTTACATGACTAAACCTTATTTAAATTTCAAGAATAACAACTTTATATGAATTGTAGCACAAATATAAAAAAATGGTCAACTTAAAATGATGTGAATTTCAGGAATACCCTCGTTTCCTTCATTTCTTGTGTAAATTTTTCAAAGTCTAATTGCAATTTTATTTGGTTCAACAAACAAAAAAAAAAAAAAAAGAAAAAAAAAAAAAATAAAAAAAAAAAAAAAAAAAAAAAAAAAAAAAAAAAAAAAAAAAAAAAAAAAAAAAAAAAAAAAAAACGACAATTACATTAAAAAAAGTCTAAGCGTATTTCCCGAATCCAAACAATCGGGGTAGTCCCAATGACGTCCCCCCCCCCCCTCCTCCCTCCGTCCCTGCTTTGATCTCATAACAATAGCGCTCGAGAAAACAATGCGTCTGCAAGACAAACGTTATACTGTAAGCCATTGATTCAAACATCATCCGGGAGTTGCTTTAAATTAGATTTCAGCATGCAAGAGAATCGCTCTTTTCTTCTCGAGCAGTAGCAACAGCAGCAGAGAACTCCGCTTAGTCTATAGCCTGAGGGCAAAAGGATTTGAGAATTGAAGCCGGTCGCGCCGCTAGATTAACCGTACGACGTTGTTATACAAGGGGCTGGCAAGGTCTCGCTTCTCTCTCTTTTTTCAAGCTTCCTCTTCTCTCAAGGTAGGATGCCCACGTGTAAATACGGTTTCGTATACGTGCGAGAATGCTCGAATATGCCAGCTATACCTGATGAGACGACTGGGTGTGCGATATTGTTGAAATGCGATGCGCAACGGGAAGAAAATCACACGCACCGACGTAAGTCCTAGAGTCTACGCATACACACCTTCTTTTGTCCAATTACCTCTGCTGTAGAGAAGACACACGCAGCTTCTCTTTGCACCCGCATCTAAGTCATCTTTTATCATCGAGAGTTCGCGAGCCTACCGACGTTACGCAAAGGTACTCTCGAAACTAAAAGATTGCATGCACAACTACGAATCGTATTCTAATTAAAAATGAAAACAACAACAACAACAACAACAAATACTTACTCTCAAATTCGAAGGCTCTCTGCTTTTTATTAACATTGCTGCGTCTGTCCTACCAAAACCGTTACATGTCTCTACGTTCTTAGCTTTTGATAGTCAGCTATATGAGTAATCTTTTTTTTATCGCTCCCTCTCTTTCTCTTTCTCGTGTTGTCCGAGATTGCTTAATTTTAATTATATTTTACGAAATTAACATATAGAAGAAAAAAAACTATCAAGTATACGAAAGTACGTTCATTTAAAAAAAAGTAAAAATGAAATAAAGCGCATCATACAAAGTTTATTATCTATAAAAAAAGCCATTCTCTATCAGTGTTGTCCCAGTAAAAGAGTTAACGAGAGAGACACTGATTGACTATATACCTATATGGATGCGGCCAGGAGGTAGGTGAAGGTAGGGGGGGGGGGGGGAGAGGGTTGGTTGGGGGGGGGAGGGGGGGGGGGGGGGGGAGGGGGGGGGGGGAGAGGGCTTCAGGTGCGAGATCGATTGCAAGGCCAGTGTATATTCTTTAAGTAATTTCCTCATACGTCAGCAGACCAGCATTTGCGCGGGCTCGCGATAATCTAGATGTACTTGCATACATAGCGAGTGTGGGCCCATACGTGCCGCTACTGCTGCTGCTGCTGCTGCTTCGTGCGCGCATGGAATCATTTGTTTCCTATCTCGAGTAAGGTCGAAAGGGATTGGCTTTGCGGTATACGCCGCCACCACCGCCACTTGCCCGAGAGCAAGTATACCATTACGCGTTCTTTTATTCTACCTACCTACGTCAGCGATGCAATTTTTTTTATTCGCTTTTTATTCTTTCCTCCTCTCTCCCCCCTTCCCCTTCCCTCCCTTTCTCTCATTTCTTTATTTTCTTTTTCTAGCTTGTTCTTTGCTTCGTTCAAATATCAATTGCTTTTCGGCATTATTTCGTAGTCGGTCAAATTTTTTTTGTGCTATTAAAAAAATCATATTGTAAAAAAAATATAATAATTCCAATTCTCTATCATTTTTTTCATCGAATATTAGTTTTGAAAAAGAATCAGCCGAGCTGTAAACAGCTTTGTAATGACTATTAGATACGTTGAATCGATGAACATGCACAAAATAAAAGTATAACATCGACCCTGCTATATTTGAATATTCGCGTTAGCCATGAGCAAACAAAAAAAAATTGAAAAATCTTAAAGTTATAATTATTTTCTAGAATTACGATGAGTATAGTCAGTGTCACGCTTTAGGCCCGTATTGAGATATGACGTAAAGTAACGCAGCTGCGTGTAGGTATAAAAATCGACAATAAAAGAATAAAAAAAAAATTAACGGCAAGGTGCAGCGGCGAGATATCACGCACATTTCCGCGTGTCTATCCTACAATGCACGTGTCGTGACACGAGAAAATGCTTAAAACACGCACACTACGTTTAAATGTGTTACTGCTGCTGCGAGCACTTGCTGCTAAGCGATACCTGCGAACCCGGATTTGCTAACTCCTTATACATAAGTACCGCAAATCACTTCACCTTCGTCTTAGAATAGGCGATTTTTTATTTGACCTTCTTCTATTCGATGATTTTTCGACTGTCGACACTATTATATATTATACGGTTTACGCTGTCGTATAATGTTTTTTTCAAATGGTTTTTCAATTTGATTATCTTGAGATATTATTATAAATATGTTTCTATGAGATTTGTATCTCTTAATTTTTACACATCAATTTAGATGTTCGAAGATTAAAATTATTCAATAATTTAATTAACAAATATTTGAATTACAAGTTCACTGGTGTAAGAGTCAATTTTTATATTCAATAAAAATTTTCTATGCATATATTTCAGTGCTAGAAACGTTACGTCAGAAGTCATGAGATTTTCCAGCAATATATTCATGTCACGTGATAAGTGAATATTAATAATCAAATGTTTTCAATAATGACGAGTCTTAAAAACTTAGTGCACATTATATTTTATGATAAGTAACATGATACGGTAAAAAAGGATTTTCCTTTGTTTGAAAATTCTCACAATCGTTAAATTTCAATCTGAACACCCCTACATTGTTAATAAAAAAAGTTATTCGGAGCGTTTTTCTCAAGATTATCCGAGAATGTTAAAATAATGAAATCTCATAAACTTCAAATAGCACGATATACTGCAACTCGCGAGATTTTGTAAATTTTTCCGATTATTTACAGATCGTTATATCTATGTAGGCGTTACGCACGGATAATTCTCCACAATGATGAAAATCTCGTTAATAAAGAAACTCTGAATACATAGGTTGATTCATTAAATTTTTATAAAATGCGAATAAAAAGAAAAAAGAATGTCAAGAGCAGAGCGTGCATCGGTAAAAAAGCTCGTTTGCTAAAAAATTTAAACTTGAATCGGAGGCGTGTTATTAAAGAAAAAGAAGAAGAAGAAGAATAAGAAAAGGAGGTGTGTGCAGTAGCAGTGGCAGCAGCATCTACTTGTCATAAAACGGGGGCCGGTCATTCTTGTTAAAGTCCTTCAAAATTTGCATTACTATTTCGTTATATAAATGCGTGTCTATAAATGAACAAGATCGTTATAATTTTCTATCAAAAGAGATTACCTAATGCTTCTGCTGCTGCTGCTGCTGCTGTTGCTGCTCCAACCCAGATCATATGAGTAGACAATTAAATTTTACTATTCTAACTATGATATAAATATTGCTTGATAAAATGCCTCGAGTTTTAAAAAGCAATTCCGTATATACTATAGCTCTCATCATTTCAAGTATTATAATGGAATAACCACACGTAAAATTGCACTTTAGCTGGTCATTAAATTGTTATCTTAATTTGTTTCTCCATGCGTTTCTCTACTTGTTAACAACGCGTTTGACAGCTTGCAGCAGAGATTCGATCGGCGTGAAAAAGAAGACATGTTGCATACATATGTGTATATATATATATGAATGTCTCGCTGCGAAAAACACGCAGATATTTGATAACGTGCATTCTTTGCGTCGAAATATTTTTGATAAATGTAAATTAGTGTACCGTTATGAAAAAGATGAAGAGAGAAAAAGAGAGATAAAGAGAAAGAAAAAGAGGAATTTTATAGGCGTCCAAGATATGCGTACAAAAGCAAATCGCGCCTACAGGTATCAGAAATCGGCGCCAAGCTCCATTCTCTCTCTCTCTCTCTCTCTTTCTCCCTCTCTCTCTCTCTCTCTCTCTCTCTCCCTCGACGTACAAAAATTCAATTCTGGAAATCCCAAGAGTCCGGTTTTGTCATCCTACCGACGTAAGTCCATACTCAAGATCAAGGCCGTCTTCCTTTATATTATGCGTGCGTGCGTGCGTGCGTGTGTGTGTGTGTGTGTGTGTGTGTGTGTGTGTGTGTGTGTGTGTGTGTGTAGGTGTAGTGAAGCATTGCAAGCGTAAGATCGGATACCTCATCTCTCGATCGCATTTACACACACGCGTACCTATAGCTTACACGAAGGCAAATATAGATACCTAGATAAATGTATCACTTTGAATTTCATCGATTTTCGTCAAGTCAGCTTTTTTCTACAAGATTTTTCACGTTCTAAGAGTTACGTTAGAAGACAATAATTATTCACGTGGAAATGCAAGTATAGACAATTAAACCTGCGCACGTGTTTGTGTTCGTAAGATATATATATATATATATACCTATATATTGCTGGTACCGCGTATATTAATTACAATGTTCGAAATTGAGCGAGATAAAGGATTAAACGTTTTCATCTGTGCCGCTACGTGTACGTAGTTGAGCTGATGTATAAGAATATAATTATCCAGTGGTAAGCAATACGTTGCACATTAACACTGACACATAGTAGACACACATGCATCCATAAATAATACGCAAGCAGAAACTGTACAATGCAGGCCAATCTATTTGGCCTTTTGACGAACAAAAACCGCAATAGCAAGGGCCTTGGATTCATATAGAAAGTATATATATGTACTGTAATTATTGTTGTGTGTATACAGGCATGCAATGCACCTTTTCATCGCAGAAATCGTGAATCATGCAGTCGTTCACCTGCGTGATTAAAGTTTAGGATATCTTGTTTTGCTCTTGAACTGCCGTACCTATATACGATTTGTTTATAATTTTATTTATAACGATATCCGTTGCTCGCACATCGGTACATTAATGCTGTCCTCGTAGACACTTATTTCATTTTTTTAGGTAATCTAAGCCCCTTTTTCACGCTGATTTCTCTAGCAGTTAATATTAAAACGATTTTTTTTTTTTTTGTTTTTGTTTTTTTCTTGTTTTACCAAAAGGTGTTGTTCGAGTTGATTTCCTATAGATAATGTAAAGCATTCGAGAATACCTACTTATGACTTTGAAAAAAACAAGTCGCACACGCACACACACACACACACACACACACACAATTATCTTGGGAGAATATCGCGCAAAAATGTCGTATTTTCAGTATCCAAGGCTCGACGCCAGCAGCAGCAGCGTCTGGCACGCATCGCTGGAGAATCCCAGCAGATCACGGTGGAAAAAAATGAGAAAAATCTGAGAGAATCGGCCGCAGAAGAAGTAGGATCAGCAATATATAGGTATACGTGCAGTATACCTGCGTACACAGCTGTACGGCATAAGAAAGACAGAGAGCAGCAGCGTGGATAAGAGAAAAGAGAAGGCGGAGTTAGAGGAGAGGGACTCGGTGAAAAAGCGCGTTTATAGGATTATAATATGTAGGGGGATAGCTGCGGGAGAACCAGTCCCCGGTGGCCAGCTGGAAACCTTGAAGGCGAGCCAGAGAGAGAGAGAGAGCCGGTACCCCCCCGCGCGCGCGCGCGCATACCCCCTGCTACCGCGCGATCCGGAGTGCAGAGGCTATGCTGTATAGCAGTAGCTAAGAGTGAAAGGCTATAGTATATATATATATATATATATATATATATATATATATATATATAAATATATAAT